>CAOLHI010005092.1:0-108686 GCA_948474755.1 Ctenosaura bakeri
GTGACTTTTCTCTAAAGGATGTCTTCTTTGTGCTTTGCCCTTCAGTCTGTCTTGCCTTTAGAAGTTAATTCATTTTCTGATTCAGAGTTGAGCATACTACAATTTCTCTCTGTGTTTCTGCAATAGTAAATCAGTGTCTGGCATCCGAATCACAGACAGTGTCATCTATAAAAATATTAAATCTTTTATTCAAGCTCAACACTTTCCTTCAACGAGAGCTCATAGTGATTACTTTGGGGATAATTGGTTCCTATATCAGAAGTTCAACCAGTCTTTGTTGCTGTTGAAATGAATCTTTAAGTACTTTAACATTTCTGGATATTTTTTTTAAATTACAGTAACAAAGCTCTTAATAGATCCTTCTTCACCTATGACTTTCCTAGGTTTTCCATACCCCTAAGCAGGTTTCTGGTCATCCTATGGTATAAACTGCAATACTACAAACATTTAATGTGAGTAAACCAATGACTCTTTGAGAGAGCTTGTATATGTTTGAACTGCATGCTTCTTGGAATTGTTTGAAGCCTGTGATTTTGGCATGTGGAGACATCCTGAGCATGGCTTGACTATCTGGAAAGTAGGAGATGCTTGAAGTCATTGAACTGCAAATGTGTCTCTTTCAGAAGTAAAGTTTATAGTGATTGAGTTTGGCATGGTCACTGTAGATAGTGAATTAGCTTGGTGGACTTCCAAATGTAGTCTTGGATGATTCTAAACAGAATACTTCTGTTACATGTGATACACAAATAGTAGGGTTATTGTGAATGCACGCTTGCTGCAAAATGCCAGATTGCTCTTAGGAAAGTACTAAACATCATCAAGGATTTGTACTGATACCTCAAAATGTACTGCATTTATTGCTAGAGGAAAGAAAGACTTTTCAATTTGCCAGTGTGACCAGTGCCTTTAAAAGCCTTTCTTAAGAGCAAATAAACTATAGTGATATTTATTAGAGAAGTGTTCATGGGGATATCTTTGTTATTTCCATGAATCTAAAGATCTTATAATGCTGTAGTTCTACAAAAAGAATTTGAATCTTGATCCACATTTTATAGTTAAAATAGAATGAGAGCTTCCAGACCTCAGGGCTTTGGAAGAAGATGCATGCATGAGTGCTGTGCAGTTCTGTTTCCTTGCTAAGCTCTATTTGCCCTGTAGCTTGTGATATTAATGTTGGTCCCAGTTGAAAAAGGCCTATTACTGTAGTAATTGGTTAACTCGTTTAATGTTTTATAGTCAAAGACATCTCCAAACTCCTTTTTCTTCCCCCACTTACTTAGACTGCATGCAACCGTTGGCTACTTCGGTAGAAACTGTGAAGTTAACGTTATTCTGACATAGATTGTGACTAATGAAACAAGGAGTTGTAGTAAAAGGAGATGTGAGGTGAATTTGATTGGAGAGAAAGTGAGTGCTTTAGCTATAAGTAGTTGGCAAACAGAGATGTGTAGTACAGTTACTTGCAAGTAGTCAAATGCCTTAAATACCTTTGTGTAATGCTCCTGGAATTCCTAAATGTGCAGTTGAAAAATGGATGTTTCTGAATGAACACAAGGAGCACAAAAGGGACTCTTGTAGGTTTTACTGGAACTTGGCAAAGGGTAATGTGCGCTGTGGAGGAAATACTGGCTCTAAAAATGCAAGTAGGATTCAAAAGAACATCATTTTCCTCACTAAACATTAGTGTTTCCCTATTTATTTGAATTTGTGTAGTCATTTCTACTTTCTTAGAAAATCTAGATTGCTGGAAACAGTTACACTTTGTCAAGGAAGATATCTTGGAGCTCTGCTGTACTGTTTACTCACAAACTATGTACAGGATAAAAATGGGTAGTTTATTTGGATATGCTGCACTTCATTCAATTGCTGTCTTGTCCTCACAATAATCCTGTGAGGTAGGTTAGTCTGAGAGATGATGACCCATGACATCTTTTCTCAGTGAGTACCTGAACTTGACTGGGCTGTTGGCCAGACTTGGTATAAGGCAGATTCCTATATATTCAATCAGGTCTTCCCTAATTTTAATCTGATACTTCCTGATCGTAGTCTGATACAATCTTAGTCTGAGGAGGGTTGATTCTGGTATGCAATGCTGCTTACAGAATATATACCTTGAAGTATTATAAAATCAGGAAAGTATATATGCCCAATCCTTTACTGATTGGCTGAACCTTGTTGCAAGATACTGTCTCTGTTGCTGTGAACAACTTTTGCAGTTGATCAGAGTTTCTTGGATCTTACCTGTTGATAATGCACCTATACTCAAAATACTTATAAGTTATGAGAGGGAGCTTTTTGACTGGTATTCTAAAAATATACAATTATTGAGTTGCTTTTTCATTTTAATATGGCAGTGATGCTCAACTCTAATGCTTTTATTCACCAAAGGGAGGGTGGTGGGCTAGATATTGTCTGAAACTCATTTGCACTATAGTCAGCCTGTTATAAATGGGATTAAAGGCAATGTACAAAGTCTGAAGCTTTTCATAGATCCAACTATTTTTCTAGAGGTCTAAAGTGGCCATAATGGTACAGAGCACCACTGACTTGCTGAGGCTGATGTGTTACATATAATCCAGGTAGAACCTTAATCTGTATATTTTCAGGTTAGGCTGCTGCAATGTTTTGCACGTGTCACTCCTTCTGGAGACTGTTCAGAAAGAAATGGAATATGTAACTGCATAGTTGCATTAGGGTTTGGGCAAAGGGGAAACATCTTATTGGACAGGCGTTGAAAACTGGTGACCAATCCTGGCAGTCTTTCTTTGGGGATATTGCCTGTAGGAAGCTTGGATGGTGCCTGTATTGGTGGTCTTTTGGTGTTAGCAAAATACTTTTCTTGTTTTCTCAGAAGTATGACATTTAACCATTATGTTGACATTATTTTTTCCTGATGTTCCTATTGACTTTTTATATTTTTTGTGACTTTTTGTGGTGGTGGAATGATGCAACTGGAATCATGCCAAAAGGATGTTCACCTGTTGAAGTGCCCAGAGTTGAAAGGAAGGTCTGAAGCTGCACAACAGATATTATAGGAACATAGAATTTGAGAAGCGTGAATCAAAAATAAAACAAGAAATGGAAAGTATAAACATTGCAATATTTGAAGTGAACAAGCTAAAGTGGACAGGAATGGGACATTTTGAGTCAGATGACTGAAATATGTTTTATTCAGGAAATAAGGAGAAATGGGGTAGCATTAATAATGAGGAGAGATGTAGCAAAGTATTCAAAAGATGTAAGGCAGAAGTCTCACCAAACGATATCAGTAAGACTTTAGGAAACCTATCGGTATAAACCAACGCAACTACAGAGGTAGAAGAAGAAATGGAAAGATTCTGTGCTGGAGTTCAGGAGGAAATTGATTGCAGACCAAAATAGGACCTCTAGTTATTCATAGGCAATTGGAATGCAAGAGTAGGAAACAGAGCAGTATCAAGAATTGTAGGAAAATTTGGCCTAGGATCAAGAAATGAAACAGGAAAGGACTGACTGAGTTTTGTAAGGCCAGCAGTTTGTTCATCACAAACGTATTCTTCAAGCAACAAACAAGGCAACTGTATACATGCACATGCCTGTTCAGCCAAATTGTGTCCTCTATCACAGCATCCTTGTGATCTGAGGGTGCCCTGGATGTAGATCTGACAGAATTTCAGACCAGCTTGGTTCCCTATCCCCATATCCACTTCTCTCTGACCACCTGTGTGCTGTCATCTCAGTTGAGAGAGCTTACCATGAGCAGCTAACTGTAACTGAGATCGTCAGTGCTTGCTTTGAGCTGGCCAACCAAATGATAATATGTGATCCCCATCATGGCAATTACACAGCCTGCTGCCTGTTGTAGTGTGATGATGTTGCTCCAAAAGATGTCAATGCTGCTATTGCCACCATTAAGACCAAAATTAGCATCCATTTGTAGATTGGCACTCTGTTGCTTTCAAGGTGGGCATTAACTGTTAGACTCCCAGTGTGGTCTCTGGAGGTGACTTGGCCAAAGTGAAGTATGCTGTGCGCTACATGTGTGCTGAATAACACATTGTCATTACTCAGGCCTGGGTCTGCCTGGACCACAAGTTTGACCTGAGGAATGCCAGTGTCTTTGTCTGCTGGTATGTTGGGCAGAGGATGGAGGAAAGAAAGTTCTGTTGAGGCTTGGGAAGTCATAGCTGCTCTTTTGAAAGATTATAAGGAAGATAGTGCTGAGGGGGAAGATGAAGGGGAAGAATACTAATCTTGTAGAGGTTTTTGTTTTCTGCTTTTTACTCCTGCCACCGTCTATTGTGACAACTATCATTAAAAGTTGTCTTCAGATAACTTTTTGAAGAGTTTCTTTTTATTATTAAGGACAAACAAGAAAGAAAAGTAAAAAGTGACAGAAATAGGGTCAGAACCCTGAATGCAACTGTTAAGCAACTTGTGCACAAGAACAACCAGTTCTACTGTAATCACTGCTGAGAAACCGAAGATGACAACAAAAAGGAAAGAAAAAGACCTCATCCATAATATCCAAGAAATCAAATGGAAATCGAAACCAAGAGTGGGAGTGTTAACATTATGTGGCTAAATACAAATAAAAAGTTGGTGGAAACAATTCACTGAGGAATAATATAAAAGAGAGGAAAGGGTGACAGATTCATTCAAGAAAGAACCATTTGAAGATGAATATACAGATTATACACTTTCAGAAAGTGAAGCAGAAGTTGTACTCAGAGAACTTGGGAGAAATCAATCATCAAGAACAGATGGTATACCAACAGAGCTGCTTCAAACTACAGAGTCAGAGTTGACTTTAGTTCTAACTAAAGTCTTCAGCAAATATGGAAAACAAAACAATGGCATCCGGACTGGAAATGCCCAATATATGTTCCAGTCCCCAATAAAGGAGACACCAAGGATTGCAGTAGCCACAGGACCATTGCATTAATTTCCCATGCAAGCAAAGTGATACTCAAAATTCTACAACAAGGACCATATATGGAGCAAGAAATGCCAGATGTCCAAGCTGGGTTCAGGAAAGGAACTATAACTATTAATGAGTAACTAAAAGTGGCTGAAGCAGCATTAGTTTGTTTCTACAGCCAGAAGCATGTTTGTGTTCTAATCAGGAACTATAACAGAGGATTGGGTTTTGTGTGTGTTTTGTTTTCTTGATGTCTTTATTGTTTACCAGTACCATATAAAGCAGTGTTTCTCAACCTGTGGGTCGCGACCCCTTTGGGGGAGGGGTCGAATGACCATTTCACAGGGGTCGCCGCTCCTCTATCCCACCCCACCCCCTTTTGAAAGAAGGCCTCACAGCCAATGGGAACACTGTTTCTGAGGCCCTACGCTGGGAGGAGAGGAGGCGTGCTGGGCGCGTGTGGGGACGTTTCCCAGCCTTTCCCTGCCGGGCAGGAGGGCAGAGGTGGCGAGAGGAGACCCCACGTTGGCAGGAGGTGAGAGGAGGCGTGATGGGCACGTGTGGGGACGTTTCCCAGCCTTTCTGTGCCGGGCAGGGGGCATGGGTGGGGAGACTGAGAGGGGCTTGTAGGTGTAGCGTGGTCAAGGGGCTACAGTGGGTATCGCACCCCACTCCCGAGCCCTCAGAGGAATGAAAGGAGGAAGGAAGGGGCGCCCGAGCGATGTGGGAGTGAGAGCATCTGAGCAGCCGCACTCCCTTTAAGGGAGCGTGGGAGTGAAACAAAACACGTCTGCTTATGCCGCCACCATCTTTCCTCTCTCCCTGTCCTTTCCTCCCTGCGCCTCGTGTAAAATGTGGGCTGTCCAGTTTCGGTGTTGCCTTTGAGAGTGACTGGCTTTTTGAACTGTGGAAACCTAACATTCAGAACAAGAACTACTGCCTTAATTCTGGCATTGATGGACGCTTTCTGTGCTCAAAAAAAGGGGGAGGCAGTACAAGTCTTTTAGGCATTAGAAGTCTATCCAGAGCAGTGATTTAGGGCAGTGTTTCCAATCTATTCGATGTTGGAAATAACTAACTAACTAATAAATAAATAATAAATAAATAAATAAAAATAATTTTATGGTTGGGGGTCACCACAACATGAGGAACTGTATTAAGGGGTCATGGCATTAGGAATGTTGAGAACCACTGATATAAAGCCACGTTATACTGAGTCAGTCTCAGAACACTGGGCTATTTAACACAATATTGTCTGTGCTGGCAATAGTTCTCTGGGGTTTCAAACAGACAGTAGTACTTGGAAGTGCCAGAAATTGCATCAGGGATCTTCTGCATGTGAAAGAATGCACATTGTGACCTCAAGTATAGACTGTCACTCTGCATTGTTTCTTACCCACAATAAACATCCATTTTAAAAGGGTATGTATGTTCTGTTCTTAGCCTTCAAGCCTCATTCCTGTTGAGTTGTATATCAGACTATTGTGAAACATTGAAATTACAGCTAATAATGGATTTCCTTTTTGAAAGCTGATTTAATTTTTCCCACTTAAACCTGTGGGAAGTGAAAAGAGAAGAAAGGAGTACTACAGGCATCTTATAATTGTAACATGTTATTAATGTTGAGATGTTTGAGAATTTCTCAAAATCAAGGTGTTTATCAAAACAGACCAATGGTTTCTATGTATGGAAAAGATTCCTTGTATAGTTTTTAAACTGAAACAGCTAATCTTTCCTCTCCTAAACACTAGGAATCCATATGTGGCTCCTGTACTGAGAAATTTAAATCACTGAGGTGGCTTTTGGCTGTTCCTTGCTCTGCTCGTTTCTCCCACCTGTAATCCTGCTTTCAGATATTTCCATAGAAGTGCCTCCAGCTCTACTACAGTGCTACCTCATCTGTCTCTTTTTGATTTTTTAAATTTAGAAGAGGCAAATGTGAAATGAGCTGGTGGGATTTTACACCAGCAGAATTTATGCTGGCTCAAGATCTGGACTTTACCCTCAAGCAATTCCACATTGTAGACTAAAATATGCAGTAATCCTCTTCTCCAGATTTCTTGCATAGTAAAGCTTGTACCTAAGAGAAAGGAACTTGAGTTGTTTGCACAGATGGTTTTGATTGCACAGATTCATGACTTGTCAAAGAGAGATGTCCTGGTCTGTCTACTTAAACTAATTCCTAGTAATAATGTCATGGTTCCCTTGTGGAGAAAAGTATCATCTACCTTAGCTGCTAAGTTTGAGATGCAAACAGGGGCTGCATTAAACTTGAAGCCCCAAACTAACTGGTTGGTATGCTCAGAAAATTATTCATTACATAATTTATATGAAGTATTTCTTTTAATGAAAGCTTCTTGCTACAGCAATCATGGCTGATAATTTTACTAGAGCTGTGGGCATTCAAAAAAGCAGCCTTTTAAAAATCAGTCAAGATGGTTTATCACCTGCAATTTTAGGCCCATTTATGATTATGATTGCACTATTGTAGCCCGTTGTTTTTTGGTATTTGTTTAATTCACTAGAGTTTCATATTATTGTAAACATGCAGTGTCTCCTGCTTTCCTCACTTTGTATTAGTGGAATGAGGACAATGAGTTAACTCTTTGCATCCAGATTGGTGAAGGTGTTAAAAGAAAACACAGGAGATTGGGCAGCATCACAATAGTGAGAGGAGCTTATCAGCATTTTCTCTTTCAGTTTAAAAGGTTAGAGGTCTCATTGACTCTGAACTGTAGTTAGAGCTTTCTATTGTAAATGTTCTGGAATGCTGAATTACAAAAAATTAGCCTCAAAGCTTCTAAAGTATGTTCTCCAGAATACATCAGTGTAAATTTGTTTGTGATGCTACACCACTGAAAGTGGTATGGAAGCTTGTGGTTTTGCAGAACATGTCCTTTCTTGCAACAGAATGAAGAACATGCCTGGAATCAGATTAAATAGGGGTCCCTGAAAAACTGTGAAGATACAGCTAGAGAGATAAATTGGTTTGGGGAGCTCACAGGATTACCCTTATTAGTGGCACTCCAAAGGAATTACCGTTCCTGGGTAAAGGTCTGAACTTCAAAATTGTTTGTGTTAGCTAATTAGCTAAGAGTGGGAGGAGTATGTAACTTCCGCTTTCTTACTGAACACTATGTGTATGATCTGTTTTAGCCCATAAGTAGGGAAATGATACTGCATTCTCCAAAAATATCTCCAGTTGAATTCAGCAAAATCGTATCATATTAGCCAATATAGTTTCTAAAGCAAATGTTGGCGTGGATAGGAAGATCACTTAGTGGAATCATTTTGAAATTTTGCCATTTCATACTGCAGATTGATGACTGCATTTTAAAACAGTGTTTCTAAGCATTAAAGGCATAAAAATTAGCACATCTAGTTGTGAAGTGGAGCTGAGCTGGGCCAGAACCTATCTCCTTGGGTTCTAGTTTTCTGAAATGCTTCAGGGCAGTTTAACGTAAGTGAGCTTTATTCAGGTGAAGAATCATACTTTAGTACAATGCATTTAGGGAAAGGTTCTGTGGTTTTATTGATCATGTAGTGTTGGTTGATTTCTAGTTTACTATCATGTACCGATGGATCTTCGTTAGCAAAATAGTGGGAAACTCAAGATTCAATAGTATTTAAATTGATTCTCTTTACATTTGTACAATTGCCAGTTAACAATAAAAATTAAACTGTTTAAAAGTCAAGAATCAAACAGAATCAAGCCAACATAGCAGAAACTAAATAAAACAAGCAACAGCAAAAGACTTGCACAGCTGCATAATACTGTAATTAAACACCTGGAAAAGTTAAAAAAAGAAGCAGCTTTAACTTGAGACGGGAAAGAGCATAATATAAGGTACAGACCAGGTCTCTCTAAGAAGGATATCCCATGGTTGATATGCCCATCAAATAGATCTTTCCTACCAAATATTATTTAATGAGTTCACACTTGTAAGTATTTCTGAAGAGCAGAAATAATAATTCAAGTAACCTGGCTATAGTCTTTTCAGAGCCTGAAAGGTAAAATTGTTACCTTGAGTTGGGTCCAGAAGTTGATGGGTAAATTGGTGCAGATGGAAAAATGCTATCATGATATAATTAGGGCAGTCATTCCCAGTTGATAACCTTGCTGCCCTACTTTGCATGAGCTGAAATTTCTGGACCATTTCAAATGCAGGCCCACTATAATGGATTGCAATAATTCAAATTCAGGGTAGCCTGTGCATGTGTAACTGCAATAAGATTTACATTTGCCTGGATGGATGGATGTCATAAAACTGTGTAGGTTTTTGAATTCTTCAGAATTTTTCATCAAGGTTAAGGTGGTCCAAAAATAGTGAGAGATGGGGAAAATAATTTTTTTGCTTTGGTTAATGCCTAAATGTGATTTTTTTTTATTTCTTTATTATTACTTTCATGGATCGCTTCAATTATCTCTATTTCCTTTTACTTCTTGCAAGATTTAGATCACTGTTTCCAAAATTTTGGTCCCCCATGTCTTTTGGACTTCAATTCCCTGAAGCAGCACTCAGGTTAGCAAACAGGAATTCTGGGAGCTGAAGTGCAAAATATCTGGAGTACAAAAGTTTGGGAACCACTTATTTAGATGATTGATTCATTCAGTGCCAATAAAGGACTCTGGGGCTTTTTACAATTGTATGGCAATCCAAAGCAATGGAAGTCGTTCCCGATGCAGCTCTTGTAATACAGTCAGCCCTCAACATTTGTGAGCTTTACTTTTGCAGATCTGATTATTCACGGATTATTTGCTGTCACCCTCTGCTGCCTCCTTATGCCATTTTTAATAGGGACTGCAAGCCTTGTAAGACTGAGGAACTGCAAATGAGGCTTGTAAGTCCCTATTAAAAATGGTGTGGGGCAGCAGTGGAGGTGGCATAAGCCCCAGTAACCACCCACTTCTGCCTTGTGAAGGAACCCTGATGGGTTGAATATGGTGATCATACTTTTTTGTGTTTGTTAAATATGGTGTGTATGGACCTAGAGTTGTTCATGTTTCTTTCACTTTCATAGGGGTCCTGTGCCCCTAACCCTAACCCCCAACATAGAGGAATGACTGTACATTAAAGAGCATTGCCAGTTCATTGTAGGAGCCACACCTTTCCTGCATGCATTTGACATACTGACCAATATCTTACCAGTATTGTGTGTCTTGCTCTGTTCCCTTTGCTCTTGAATAATCACATAAATCCCCCCCTTTTTTTTTTGGGTGGTCTTATCTGCATTGTAAGGGCCTACCTTTTTGTTTTCTGGAAGAAAATATTTGTCTACATAATGCTTACACTTTTCGCTATGCAAAATAGTAGAATTTAGTTGCTGATTAAGACAGTTTTCTGTGTGGACAGAGTATGAGATGGGGCAACTATTTATAATATATTGTATTTTGCATCAATATGCCCTAGATGCTGCTGTACTAGAAAAACCTTTTAGTTATCTGAGCACTAGTTATACATAAGACATTTCCAGTCTAGATTAGTGGTTCTCAAAGTTTCTTCTTTTCAGGTGTTTCCTACTTCACCTCCCTATAACCTGAATCAGCTTGGGCAGTGGTTGTGGATTCTAGGAGGTTATGTCTAAAACAAGCGGAGGACCAAAGATTGAACCACTGATCTAGATTGCTCTGGTATGTTGGTCTGCAAGGCCACAGAGGACATTCATAGTATAACAAATACCTGTTAGTCTCTTTCTGAAAAAAACAAAGCTTTGAGGTACTTTAGAGAGTAAGAAAAGTATCACAGCAAAATCTTCTGTGACCTGGAATCCACTTATCGGATGTATGATGTGTTATGCTGAGTTGTATTCTACATGGTTAAGTTGTGTATGATTGTAAACAGTGAAGTCAGTGTTAAATAAAATATAGATAATGATGGTTACTGTAATATCAGTGGGAATGCATAAATTTTGAGAATCCACTTCTTGTCCAAAGGAACTCAAAATAAAACAACTGAAGTACAATTAATCAATGTAGACAAAGTGTCATCAATATGACCATAATGGTTAGCTGTGTTTCCTTGTACCATCAGCATCAGGGAATGCAGGTCCAGACTGGTATTTGGATGTTGTGGTGTGCTGGATAAAGGCCAGTGTACTGAGTCCAAAAGCTGGGTAAATGAGCCATGCATTTCCATCCCATGTCCTATAATTATGGTGATATCAGGTTATGCATTCAATAACAGCAGAATTCTGCAAAAGTGTATAAATTAACAAAAAGTTTTCAACAGTCATTGTCTGCTTTGTAGTGTAGGTTGCTGGGTTATTCTTCCAAGAGTGTATGCATACAGCAAGTATGACTTTCAGAGTAGCTGTCCGTGTGTTGCACTAGTTTAGTGAGGTTTTGGAAAACACATGTCACACTGCTGATTGGTTTCTGGTTTTAAGGTAGAAAATCCATAAAGAAGCCCAGGAAGGTATTTCAAATGCTTCTGATATGTGCACTTACTTTTGGCAATAAATGTGATTGAACAACATCCAGTATCATATGAGTGGATATCCAGTCATGCAACTGGCCTTTCCCTTCCTTTCCTCCTTAGTGCAGCCCAGATCCCAAATCTGCTCTAGAGGGCTCCCAAGCTTCTGGAGCAGATATAAAGAAAGAGGAAATCTGTTCTAGTCAACAGTGACAATTTTACTGGTGGGTGGACACAGTTGAAATCAGCCTGCTGAAAGGGAGAATTCTAAGTAGATATGTGTAGAATCTCTGTAGGTTAAACAGATAATCTCTAGATGGCTGGGTGGCTTTATGTTTTGTAGAATTTGCTAATCTAAATACTGCATGCAGTATCAGGACTGAACTTGGGAAACTGATTCCACAGTTCCACTTTTCAAAACTGATGGTACAAATATGTGCCTTGCTTGCACTGTTGGGTGTTATTCTGCATACTTGAGGTTCAGTATTTCTGAAGTGAACGTGCATAATTTCATAAGCAAATGTGTATCATTATAACAAGCTGGAAAAAATGCCATTCACATCCAGTAGAGAGAAGGACTGGCAACTGCAGTATTTTGAAAGGTCAGAATGCGTTTGAGGGAGAATCCTTGAGGGAGGGAACTTAGGAGAGCCGAGTGATCCTTGAGTACCCTCTGTGGCTGAGAACCCTGACTGTAGCTGGTAGGTACTGGGATGGAAAATGAATTGTAGTGAAGCAGAATGCAGTATCCTGAGAGATAATGAGTTGTCAGAACACTGGATGGGAACATTTTACACTGTAATGTTTCAGTTGGGCCCCACATTTTGAGGTTGTAACAGAAATTTTGCTTCATGCAGTGGTGGTTCATGATGACCTCTCACCCAATTGAACTGCCTGGTGATCCACACCCAGTGTAGCAAACACCTGTCTAGGCAGGGAAGGCTGTGCTTGACTGTGAGAAGTGCTACAGGCCATGGGTGTACACTGATGTTTTCTCATGTGCCTTGTTTACTCAGCACCTTTCCCTCCTTGTTACTAATGATACATTTGTAGGTCCCGAACACTGTAGAACGTAGGCAGTAAGGAAAACAGTAGGCACTCCTTTATAACTCTGCAAATACGCAGATTCAAGGTAATCCTTTTTTTTTAGCGCAAGCAGCCCTAATAAGTGAGGACAATGCTTTTTAGATGTGGCATAGACTTCTTGCCAGGTTTCATTTAAATGGATTTTAATCACTCATGCTTTTGTTCAACTGAGCATTTGTCAGAAAAATGTAGTTTGTAGATTCTAGTGATACTGTGGTCTTGTAATGATATCATTGCCAAACTCATGTTTGACCTTCATGAGCTCCCAACATGGATTCATGTACACCCTTCCTTGAATTATAGGATGATTCACTTCTCATTTTCTATGACTGTTTAAACATTAGTTTACTATTACCTCTGAACTGGGTGAATACGATCATTGCTAACCAGGAATTGTCTCCACATCATGGTTTGATGTGGATTAGCAAATAAAGAGAGAGAAGGGAATGCCCCAGCTTGTGGAGCAATCATGGCAACCAAACTGTGGTTTGACTGACATGTCATAAGCATACTTCTATAAATATGTGTGGAATTTTGGCAGTTTTGATTTTCCTGGCAGCTACTGTCTTCCTGTGGCCAATACTTTCCAACTATCAAGAAATAACAATAGAGTGATAATACTTCATGAAATGAATTATCAAGTATATTATTATGGAACAACTTCTTTTGGAAATATACCGTTGATTGTATTTACATAGATTGTTTCATTGGCAGTCATAACTGTGTGTTACTTACAACTACTTGATTGATTAGTCTCTTACATACATAGTGGGGAAAATGAGTTCCTTAGGTTGATACTTCAGTCTGTAATTTGAACTGAAGTAAATGAGTACTAGAGCAAATCAAGCCTGAACTCTTCCTAGAAGGCAAGACAACTGTCATACTTTGGGCATATCATGAGAAAATGTGACTCACTGGAAAAGACAGTAATGCTTCGTAAGGTAGAAGGCAGAAGGAGAAGAACAAGACCACATTACAAATGGACAGATGCAATCAAGAAAGACATAGCTATGTGTCTGCAAGACTTAAGCAGGGCTATTGATGACAAAGCGACTTGGAAGTATCTCATTCATAGACTTGCCCTAAGTTAAGGTCGACTTGATGGCAGTTAATGCTGTTTTTCTTTTTGAAACATAGGAATTATTCCCTTAAAGCTTCTCCATAAGAACAGTCTTTGTCATTCCTGTGCAGATTCACATGGATGAAAAACAAAGAACTAGTTCACCTCACATTTTATTTTTTTCCAGGCAGGCAGATCCAAATGATTCAGGTAAACATGCAGACATCTACACACAAATAAATAAGGAAAAAGGCATACTAATAAAACAAGTATTTAGCAGTTGCATACTGTTTTGAAGTTTTCAGAGCACCCAACTTTACAATTAAAAGCACTTTTCAGTTCAAAGTGCCTTAGATCTCATCTTACCAAATCCAATATAAAACTCTTTTGAAAGATACCTATATTTTTTTAGTTTTAATCTTTTCTTCAAGTTCCAAGAAAATCCTTGCCTAGGCAATTCCTGATAGAATTGCCTTAGTGTTGCTGTAAGTCGAAAATAACTTGAAGGCACACCACCACCACCACCACCACCAAAAAACCACAACAACATAGGGATTTGTGGAACCTCTAGCTTTTCAAAATGTTGATAATGCATCATGTTTATGTGCCGTTTGTTTAGTCACGTTCTATAAAATCATAGAATCATAGAAATGTAGATTTGGGAAAGGGACCACACGGGCCATCCAGTCCAACTCCCTGTCATGCAGGAACACCCTCAAAGCACTCCCGACAGATGGCCATCAAGCCTCTGCTTAAAAACCTCCAAAGGTTGGGGGGACTCCCACTCTCTCCGAGGCAGCAATTTCCCCTGCCGGACAGCCCTGACTGTAGGAAGTTTTTCCTGAGGTTCAGGTGGAATCTCCTTTCCTGCAGCTTGAATCCATTTCTCCTTGTCCTGGTTTCTGGAGCAGCAGAAAACAAGCCCCCTCCCTTTCCCCTACGTGGCATCCCTTCAAATATTTAAACATGGCTACCTGTCCCCTCTTAACCTCCTTTTCTGCAGACTAAACATACCCAGCTCTCTCAGTCTATCCTCATAGGGCATGTTTTCCAGGCCTCTCACCCCCTTTTGGTCACCCTCCTCTGGACTTGCTCCAGCTTGTCAATATCCTTCTTGAATTGGGGTGCCCAAACTGGACACAGTATTCAAGATGGGGTCTAACCAAAGCAGAGTAGAGTGGTACCAGTACCTCCCTGGGTCTTTGACACCATACTCCTGTTGATGCAGCCGGGAAATTTCATTGGCTTTCTTGGCTGCCCCATACACTGCTGACTCATGTTCAGCTTGTGGTCTATGAAGACTCCTAGATCCCTTTCACACGTACTGCTATCCAGCCACGTGTCCCCCCCTCCTATATTTCTGTATTCCATTATTTTTCCTAAGTGGCCTTACATTTTTCTCTGTTGAATTTCATTTTGTTCGCCCCCGGCCCAGCTCTCCAATCTATCCAGGTCATTTTGAATTTTGATCCTGTCCTCTGGCATATTAGCAACCCCTCCCAATTTGGTGTCATCTGCAAATTTGATGAGCATGCCCTCTATTCCTTCTCTAAGTCATTGATAAAAATATTGAACAGCACTGGGCCCAGGACAGAACCTTGTGGCACCCCACTAGTCACTTCTCTCCAGGATGAAAAGCAGCCATCCGGAAAAATCCCCCCTTTGGGTACGGTCGGTCAACCAATTACATATCCAATTAACAGTAGCCCTGTCTAGCCCACATTTTACTAGCTTCGATGCAAGAATGTCATGGGGGAAATTTTCAAAGGCCATTGGGGAAAATGCTACATCCACAGCATTCCCTTCATCTATCAAGCTAGTAACTCTATTTATAAAAAAAAGATCAGATTAGTCTGGCATACTTATTTTTGAGAAATCCATTTGACTTCTCGTGATTATTGCGTTGTTTTTTTTTAAAAGATTAGAAACTGAACGCTTAATGATCTTTCTCCAGGAAACTTTTCCGGGGACCGAAAGTCAGGCTGACTGGGCGATAATTATTTGGGTCCTCTTTTTTTTCCCCTTTTTGAAGATGGGGATAACATTTGCTCTCTTCCAATCTGCTGGAAAATTTTCCTGTCCTCCAAGATTTCTCAAAAATTATAGCAAACGGGCCCAAAAAGACCTCTGCCAGCTCTTTTAATATCCTAGGATGCAAAATTTATCTGGCCCTGGAGACTTGAATTCATCCAATCGGCCAGGTATTCCTGTACCACCTCTCTACTTATTAAGTGCCTCATTTCCTCTGCTTCCTCCCCCGCTCCCCTACCGCCAGGTTGAGTGCTTGTATCCTTCTGGGGAAAATACGGAGGCAAAGAAGGTGTTAAGTAGCTCTGCCTTTTCTCTCCCCCCTGTAAATAATTCGCCATCTTCTCTGCGTAGCGACCCTACTGTCTCCTTCTTTTTCCTTTTGCTGCGGACATATTTAAAAAAACCCTTTTTATTGTTTTTAATGTCTCTGGCCAGCCTAAGTTCGTTCTGTGCTTTAGCCTTTTTGGGGCCTTTTCCTCCCTACATCTCCTGGCTACTTGCTTAAATTCTTCTTTGGTGGTTTCCCCTTCTTCCATTTCCTATTCTTTGTTTCTTTTAACTCTTAGCTCAGCTGAGAGTTCTTTAGTCAACCATTCTGGTTTCTTCAGATGCCTTCCATTTTTCCTCCTTATTGGCACAGTTTTAACTGTGCCGTCAGTATCTCCTTTTTAAGGAACTCCCATGCCTCCTGAACTCCTTTCCCTTTCACTATTCCTGACCACGGAATTCCAGCCAGCAGCTCCCTAAGTTTACAGAAGTCCGCTTTTTTAAAATCTAAGACGAGTGTCTGGCTACCCTTATCTTCTCCTTCCCACTGAATGCTAAATTCCAACAGGGCAGGGTCATTCCCCCCTAAAGATCCAACCACTTCTACCTCATTCACAAGGTCATCCCTGTTGGTCAAGACCAGATCTAAAAATTTTGATCCCCTTGTGGCCTCTTCCACCTTCTGGACCATGAAGTTGTCTGCAAGACAAGCAAAAACTTGCTGGACCTTGCTGTCTTGGCAGAGTTTGACTGCCAGCATATATCTGGGTAATTGAAATCTCCTATTATTACTGTATCTCTCCTCTTTGAATGTTAGTCATTTGGTTGGGAAAGGGGTATCCAAGTCCTCAGCCTGGGTTGGAGGTCTGTATAAACCCCCCCCAGAATATCCCTATTGTTTCTCGCTGCCTTAATTCTTACCCAAATGCTCTCTACCTGGCTTTCTGGGTTTAAGCCCAGGATCTCTTCACAGGTGAAAACATCCTTGACATACAAGGCTACTCCTCCTCCTTTCTTGTTTGGTCTATTTTTACAAAATAGGCTATCCCCCCTATTCCTATATTCCAATCATGAGACTCATCCCACCAGGTCTCAGTGATGCCTATCAAATCGTATTTATTTTCTTGTATAGGAGTACAAGCTCATCCTGCTTGTTTCCCATACTCCTTGCATTGTGTAGAGACACTTAAGTCCCAGGCCCTTCCTGCAAGTCCTGTACTATTGTTTCTACTCCTCCCGCCATTGGCCGCTTGTACTACTTGTCCAGTATCATTTGGGCCTTTTCCCCCCGTGTTCTCTGAATGTTCTTTAGGATTATTATTAATGTCTGATGTTCTTTAGGATTATTCGGTTAGATCTAATAACACTTAAGGATGGAAATATGTGACAAAGTTTTCCTTGCCATTCTATATTCTGCCAGCTTCTTGGCGTCTACCAGACCCTTGGTTTCCAGGATGGAGGGAAAAGCAACAGAGAAAAAATTGTGCATGGGCCAGCTCTTTGAGGAGTGGGCTTAGAAATCAGGTTCACCTCAGTTTCATGTGTCACTTTGAGGTGGGTACTTAATACCCGAAAGGCACCCAATCCCGTCTGATCTGCTGGGTCTGATCTGGTTAGTACTTGGATGGGAGACTGCCAATAAACGCCAAGCACTGTAGGTCATATTTTATAGGTACTGACAAAATCACTTCTGCATATTGCTTGTCTAAGAAAACCATATGGAATTCCTGGAGTCACCATAAATTGACAGATGACTGGAACGAACACACTCTTAATGCGTACTGCAGGTATATTTTTCCCCAAACCGTCTTTTCTTCTTGCCTTCACTCAATGCACATCTGTACTCCATGTTTCACCAAATGTTTATGGTGTTACAGAATGAATCAAATATTTGCTGATCCCGAATGATGGCGGAGAACAGTGCCTTAACTCTGATTTGGCCTTGTTAGCGTCATGTTTGTGATCTCTGACTCTCTAAGAAGTGTCATTAATGTAGATGGCAAGGGGAGTTTTTGCAAACAGATGGCAAATGGTTCATGAAGAAAATATACTGGACGAGTAATAATGATTCTCACTACAGATTTCTGTATTAAAAATTTGGGACAGATAAGAATGGAATATCTAATTCTTTTCAAAGAATATGAGTTAATGATTGAAAGTCAAAGCCATTCAATGCAATTCAACTCAGAGTTCAGTTCAAAGCAGATCATCTAATACTGGTAAATGAGTTCTTTTTCCCAGGCTAGGATAATCTCAAGCCCTCTTTAGTCCGTAGTGGAAAGGCTTGCTTTCCTGCAAGTGCAATTTTAACTAGCACACTTTGAGTTGTTTATCTTAAATAAGAATAGCTTCCTACTTGGCTTATATGTCTTTCCAAATGCTGCAGAAGGAAATTGCCTGTTTTGTAGATAACACAATTGGCAGCTTAAATTTAGATGAATGTGACAGACAGCAAATATTTAAGTGGCTTGAATTAGCATTTTAAAAGTGTATACGTCTACCTGTCTCTTTCTCTCCACTGTCCAATGTGTATATGAATGTGTAAAGATACTTTTGTCTTATGATATACCATTTGGGTAATTCAATGCTTGGTTGTTTCAAAATAGTTATAGATCAGAAATTTCCAGAAATTTTGAAGCTGTGGGGAAATGCATGTTGCTATTTTTTTAAAATGATGACAATTTCTAGAAAAAATGGAAAAATGGTATATTAGTACCCTTCATATATTAGAAGTCAAGTTATTATTTTATGAAACAAACTGTATTATGTATAACTTTCTCAGGCACACAGGTACTACTGAATTTACTTTTACAAGTTGAATTTACTTTTTTAAAAATTTATTTTCATTACAGATGGAACTGCTCTTTGGTTTTGCCAATTTCAGGGGTGGCAAAAAAAAAAGTTAAAAAAAGCATCAGCATGACTAAAGAAAGGGAATTGTTTTCTTTCCTCTAGTCCTTTATAGTGTCAAGTAGATATAAAGCACTAATTCCTGTAAAAAGAGAAAAGAAACGAAGACCAGGAATTGCAATGATCATACATAGACTTACATAACTCTTCCTGTTACGTAGCCTTTAGAAATAACTTGGCGAGGAAATATGTGAGCATGTAAATACTCTATAACCATTTTTTTTCATTGAGGGGGTGAGAAATAGAAGCTCTTGGGGGAGAAAGGGAAAAACATTCACCCGATTTTTTCTGTTTTTGTTTAGTTTTTTTAACCTAGGCTTTCACATCTCTAAAGGTGGCCTCAAGTTTTTTTTGCATTATATTTTTCAGAACTTTCTAAACCAATACAGGACGAGGGAAACAAAATTATACCAAAGCAGTAGAGGAAAATATAGGCACTTAACTTCTGGGTTAGTGAAGCTTTTTGCTTGATGGTCAATTGTGTCAATGCCATTGTGCATCCTATTGGAAAATGGCAAACCTCTGCCCAGAGTGTACTCAAGTGCAAAGCTGTTATTTTGCCTCTTTTTTGACAATGTAATCTTGACACTTTAGATTTGTAGTGAATTTCCCCCCAATAGTGTGTAGCTACAAATCTTTCTAAGAGTGGAGAAATGGAAAAAAAATGAGGCAAGAAACGCAGATGCACTTAATTTACTATTAGTTACATTTGGAGTTCCTTAAAAGAATATCACCCTGTCCCAAATAGAGCATTAATGACAAATACTTCGTTTTGAAAGGTATTTGTGGTCACTAATGCTAAAGAATGGAAGATGTGCCTTTACTTCCTGTTGCCTGCTTCTGCATAGTCTCCTACAGGGTAGTTTTAACATGTGATTAATTTCTGAAATGAGAAAAAGGGAAAAGGTAAGAAGATTGACCAGGGAATATGTGCTCATGTGTATTGCACTCATAGAAGAGGTAGAGCAATCTTTCTTGTATCTTTTGGCTCATGGAACCTTGTTCCTTATAATGTGTTAAAATTTAACCATACTGTTAATGATTTATCATTTTTTTGAAATGTTAAGCTTTTAAGGAGATTTGCTTTAAATAATGATCGCTGATTTTGACCTCCTTGTGTTCCTCAGAAGTTATTTTCATGCATGTGTGTATGCAGTGGTATACAGGTAGATGCAACCATTTATGCAGAAAACTATCTATAAGTTGTATGCAGTTTCCATCATGAGAGTGCTTTTCCATGTAGGAGTTTTGTCACATAGATGACGCTATTGAATATCAGCCAGATGTGATGCAAGGATCTTGTTACTTGAGAAGCTTTTTGGGTCTGGGGACAAATGAGATTTTAAGGATGCTACTTAGTAAATAATAATCTGTCCTTAAAAAACCCTAGGATGTGGTAGAAAAGTAAAAAGCGGGCTAGAGAAGATAAATAAGACTTTGTTATTAGCTTGCAAATGCTTACTTGTAGCATGTCTTCATTGCAGACTTGCAGTGACCTAAGGCAATCCTATCTCAGGTTATTTTTCAGCAAGATTTGTTCAGAGGGAGTTTGCTATTGCATTTCTCTGAGATCGAGAGAGTATGATTTGACAAAGTTACTCAGTAGGTTTCTATCTTCCATCAGGGATTTGAAGTGTGCTCTACTGGAGTCCTAGTCCAACATTCAAACTGCCATGCCACACTGCCTCGTACTTCTAAAAGCTGCAACATGATCGACCAGGTGGAGTAGTCACTCCTATCACCTTCTCTCCTTCAAACATCTTTCCTGGCCAATGCTGACTCAGTGAAATTGCCATGATAAGCTAATGCTGGAATCCTGTTGATTAGTCCCTCCCAGAGGAGACTTATTGAATACATTTTTGAATGCTGAGTCAGCTTGTTGATAAATCCAGTGAATTCAGTGACTCTACTCCAGTCAGAACTAACAATGGGATTTTGGACTAAGTTTGCTTAGCTCCCACCACTGCAATGGAATAGGCATTAAGAAGGGCTCAAGTGTGGCTGAATATAGACTAATCACAGGTCTTCTTCCACTATTGGTCTCACAATTGTCCCTAGCAGTTCATTGCCTGAAACTTCCCAGAAAATGATGGAGCTGACTAGGCTCTTAAGTGCAAAAGAGGGCACTCAGGGAACAATCATGTCCACTGTTTGTCCCTTTTCTTCTTGAATTATATATTTTTTAACATTGGCATTTACTTCCCATAAGTTTCCTGTTTTAACAAATGTATTCGGTATAATTTCCTCCTCAGGCTTGTGTATGCTATCCCAAATCAATTTTGTCATTTGGTTTAAGATGTAGTTGTATACACCTATAGATGTTTACCTAGCTTTAGTCTAATCTTGCCTCTTGTTTCTAAATCAGCTCTTATTTGTATGGTTATTCCTGCATATTTCACATACTCTACAGATGTAAAGCTGTGAAACAAAGGGGATAATGAGCATTTAGAGAAACTAGATGATATACACAATTCTTCTTTGTCAAACCTGTTTTAATTGGGCATATTAATGGAATTCACAGAGCTGTGTGTTTACGAAGAAGTAGAATTCAATTTGTTTAATGGACCTTACTCCCAAATAGGTGGTCATCAAATTGCAGCCTCAACAATATGAAATGCCTCAAACTTATAAAACTATATTGCAGATGCATCCTGTTGTAGAAACTAATAGCTGTATCTGTGCTAACTAGTCATAAGCCTCTGCTAATTAAGAAGCAAGAAAAATAGAAAAAAATTGGAACTGCAAATTTTGTACTGAAGGCAGTTCACAAAAAAAATAAAGGCCCTGTATTCTCCTCTCATGAAGGTGGCAGCACCCTCCAGGTGAAGAAATATACCTTCAATTTATACACACTCTGTATGTGTGTACTATACACAGGTATTACCAGTTTTCTAATGGTGTAGATTGGTCTTTCACAAAAAAAATTCATACTATGCTTTTTCAGTGAGTAAAATCTTCAACGGAGAAAACAGAGGGAAAGGTCTTTGTGAGTTAAGGGGGAGAATAGAGGGAACATATTCCCCCCCCTTCTCTGTTTTCTCACTCTAAACTTTATATCTGTTTGTACCTCTTTATCCTAAGTATGAAAGTCTGTAACTTTTGTTGTTCCTAAATGGCCTTTTGCTTGTGGGTCACTGAAAAACACGATTGTAGGAAAATGTGGAACATCATTGGATGCATTAACTAGATTTCACCCAATACACTCTCCTTTGATGTAAAGTCAAAGGCTTTCATGACCGGAATCCATAGGTTGTTGTGGATTTTCTGGGTTTTGAGGCTGTGTTCTATTAGTATTTTGTCCTGATGTTTCGCCTGCATGTGTAGCTGGCATCTTCAGAGGATATGGTGACATGGAAAATCAGAAAAATCCACAGTAGCAGAACATGTTATAAACCAACCTGGACAAAGAATGCTTTTTGAAAGCACAGAAATTCTGGATCATTCTGACAACTACTATGTCAGACTGCACAGAGAGGCCATCAAAATCCATAAACACATGGACAATTTCAACAGGAAAGAAGAAGCTCAGAAAGTAAACAAAATTTGGCTACCAGTACTGAAGAGCATGAAAATCAAGACTCAAAAACATGCCAATGAACACCACCCAGACCCTGGAGGTCCCTCTACAGGGAACAACACAATGGGCTGCTAATGTACTCAATGCACTGTTGTGCGTATCCCCTGACTAACAATACAACCCGGGTTGATATCCCATTTAACAGTAGGCCAACTGGAACACATGCAAATTGCTCCCCCCACCCACCCAGAGGACTACACAAGTCTATATACTCTGTTTCACTTCCATGCTACCATATCCTCTGAAGATGCCAGCCACAGATACAGGCAAAACGTCAGGAGAAAATACTAATAGAACACGGCCTCAAAACCTGGAAAACCCACAACAACCTACACCCTCTTTCTCTTATCAAAAGTCATTGTTTTGCTGTACTCTCATTCATCTCAGTGCTTCACAGTTTTCATGTACAAGTCCCAGGCTTCTGCTTTACCAGAGCAGAATAATACAGTTTTGTCCATGTCTGCTCTGACATAAATCACATTCAACTGTATACAGGATTGCAGCATTTTAAATGTAGTGGTTGCGTTTAAGACATGTGAAATTCATCCTGTACCCTACAAGGCAATCCTATGCATGGCTGCTCAGAAGCAAACTTAATTTAGGTCACTGGGTATAGGATAAAAGCCTAGGTGTTTTACAGATGTGTTTCTGTCTAGTTTCTTTCTTTCAGCCAGCCATTGATTCATTAGTTCTGTTTTATGCTTGGCTTTTAATCTATTGCATATCCAGTTAGTTGCTGTTAGTTCTCATTTCTCATGCTTTTACAAGGATATTATCTGCTATTTTTTTTTCCAGCTGGCCTTTGATGCAGGCTGAAGCTGGAGCATGTTCTTTTGGCAGATCATTTTAGGATTTTATTTCTGGCCCCTGTAGTGACCTGATTTCTTCCTTGTATATTTATGAAGGGAGCATGCACCCACATAGCTAACTTTTTAACTGATGCTAACACACTAGGTACAGTTTTGCTCTGCTATAAATAGTTTATTCAGACATTCTCTTTTTTTAATTTCTAGGAGGGATGTGAACTTTATTGCTGGTAAGAGAAGCAGGTTGCTAGGAGCAGCTGTAATTGGATTAATTTCAGGGTAAAAGAAATATGTTCAGTGAAGGCTGTGCACTTTTGATGATTTCTGTAGCATTTTAATCTGTCTTTCCCTTGGACCTATTCTTCTTCACATGACATACACAACCAATCCTTTCTTTTACTTTTCATTTATGTTTGTGCTTTGCTAGAAATAGTTTCTGTCTCTTTGAGGAGTAAATGTGTTTCCCCCCATGCTTTCCAATCAATAATAAAGCAGCCCAGTTAAATAATAATTTTAAATAATTTTTAAAAAGAGGTTTGTGATGTGAAACTACCAGTTACTGATGCTTTAAATGACTAAGCAACTTGGATAGCTTTAAAAAAGAAGCGCTTTCTTTTATCTTTGCCAGTATTTTCACCATTTGCCTTCAGTGGGCAATCCTGAATTCTGTTTTTAAGAAGAAAAAATTATTACTCTCCATTTTCTTCCCATTATGTATAGTTTCCTGCCCCTTTTTCTAAGCTGTGCAGCTCCAAGTGCTGTCACCTTTTCTCAAAAGAGGTTGCTCCTACCCCTCGTAGACTTTGGTTGTTGGGAGTGGAGTGGGGTTGGTTTTTTGTTTTTTGTTTTTGCACTTTTGACAGTTCTGCAAGATCTTTTTTAAGAGGCAGTAACCAGAACTGTGCAAAGTAATTCAAATATGGTTGCAGTATTATTCTATAAGGATATCATGATAATGGCAGTTTTATTTGTTGATATTGCTCCCAGTGATCCCCAGCATAAAATTTACCTCTTTCACAGCTGATGCATGGAAGATGACATATGGATCTAGCTATCCACTGTGACTTCAGAATCTGTTGGTAATTTGGTCAGTGCCTGCTCAGATTGTGTTATTGCATACCTGATAGGACTTTTGACCCCTGGTTTTTACCTGAACCTTACACTTGTTGATTAAGAACTGGCATTACATTGACAACTTTCTGCACTCTGCTGGTACAGAAGCCAGTCTTGGGGACAGATGAAATATGTATGTTACAAGATAAACAATTTCACATTTTATTTCCTCAAGTACTCTCAAGTGCATACCATCTGTGCCCGATAATATATTTGTTCACAGTATGTGAATAAGATCAAGAATTATATTTTTTTGGCCACTGCTGTTTATCTTAGGTCCTTGCTCAAAATATAAGTTGAGGCATGAGCATCTTGCCCTGCTTCTTTTACAGTGAAGACAAAAATATGTGTGTGCATGTGTATATAAGGATATTCCAAGTTTTATATACAGTCCTCCCACCAAATTTGCGGGATTCACTATTGCGAATTTATTATCGTTGCCTTTCCCCCATTCTCCCCCTCCCATTCCCTGGCCTTTTGCCCAAGTGCAGGGAGGGGAAAGATCTTCTCTGCACTCTCCTGCCTGTTGCCCGTGTGGACATGCTGGCAGTGGTGGATAGGAGGGTGCAGGGAGGAAGATCTGATGCTCTAGGGGAGTTATTCACATTTTTTTTTAACGTTTGCAAGGGTTCTGTGCCCCTAACCCTTGTGAATGTGGAGGGCCTATTGTGAATGAATGAATATATATATATTCAACTTCTCTAGAATATCCTTATTCTCCTCTGATACAGTGCATCCTCCGCCTGTTTAGAAGTTCCGTTTCAGGGACCCTTACATAAAACAAAAAACAGCTCCATCCCATTATTGTTAATGAATGCAACATCTGTGTACCTGTGCTAGCACAGGTGCATGCCTAGTGCATCTGTTGATGGTAAAGGGACACAAGGCTTTGCATGACCTCATGTGTGTAAGAGGTTGTGCAGCAGAGGGTGGAGTGTATACATTTAACTCCATTGTTAATCAGGGATCCCATCTGTACCTGGTTTCTCACCTCTAGTATATTTAAATGTTTTAAAAAATGGATTCTCCTTAATGATAGTAACAAATTTTTTATATTCCTGAATGTCTGCTTGCATTCATGAATGCACCTGCTCCATTTCTATTTTCAGAGGTAAACTTCCTATTAGATATTTACAGGTTTTAATGACAGTCCTGGTGGTCTCACGGATTGGGTGCTCCATTTCCTGATCCGTGCCTGAGAGAAATTGTATGCCTTTGGCAAGACTGTCTGCTTTATTGTTTTATTTTCGTACATGTACATTGATGGAGGTAAATAAATAAACAATGTTGATTCTTATTGAACTTCTACTATTGTGATTTTGAATAAGCCCAAATTATTCTCTACCAATTTGGCCCTCTTGACTTTAAATTTAGAAAGCTTTTCTCTTTTTAGTCCAAATTTGACTGAGATTCCTTGGTGCTTTTCTGTTTAACATGGAAAATTAAATTTTATAACATTGTTGTTGCTATTCCTGATTGGTTCAGTCACACTTGGATACAGTAGGTCTGCCATAACTGCAGAGGATATGTTCTGGGACTTTCTACAGATGCCAAAAAATGCAGATAATTACAAATGCTGCTGTTTTCAATGAGGTGAACAGTCTCAAAATTACCTTTAACATTTTGGTTGAAAACAAGAGTCTGTCTCAGTTCTTAAAAATTAATTAGGGGTGCCAGTATTGTAACTCCATGGCAGTCCTCTGGAGCCGTTGGTCCCTTTTGAACTTTCTGCTTTGTTTGATGCCACACTGTCACAGATTTATAGAGTAACATCACTCCTAGTAAGCCCTTCTGTTCTGTTTTGTTTTTTAAATCTAGAAATTACAAATATTCTAGTGGTTCTCTTATTTCAACTAGGTTTCTATTTTGTGCACTGTATCAGTGCTTTCCATTAAATCCAATTACTCTGGTTTGAGTAGATATATCTACACTTTCACGTTTCATTAGTGCCATTTTGTACTGGGACCAGTGACTTCATTCTCTAGCATTGTCTACCCTGTTATCTAAACGAGATGTTACATGTGAAATCTTCACACTGTGCAGACTACTCACTATGTATTCCATGCACTCATTGCAGTCTCAGCTGTATGCGTCTCGGATAATTCAGTCTCCTAATACCATGTGTCTCTCTCCCACTGTAATATTTTCCCTATGAGAGGTTATCTGTTCCATCTTCCAAGGAATGTCCTTTCTAAGGGTGCCATTTATCTTTTGAATGATGGCATCCTTCTTCAGTACCCTCAATCTTTCTGATAGCAGTCAACCTTGGAAGTACACTGCCAATGTCATGTTCTCAAAGGTGTGGGTGGCCTCTGTGCTTCTCCCCGCTTTTGCAGGTCAGCAGTGTTGGTCTCAAGGGAACAAATGTGAGCCCAGAGCTAATTATCTCAACCAAATACCCATAATTTCTGTCCACTTTGCAGATAAAACACTCTGTGCAATACAGTGGAGAGACACTACACCTTTATTGGTTTTTTATCTCTGTAACTGGTTTTCTTTATCACCTTTATTTACCTGGCAACCCAAAGTATTTACTATCAAAAAGCACAGAAAGGTCTTGTGCCTAGTTTCCTTCCTGTGTTGCTTATTTGCCCTGTCTGCTGAACAAAATGAAGGTTAAAAAGCTGAGAAAATGAGAAGAAAACAGTTTAATGATATTATTCCAAACTGCTTAAAATACACTATCATGTGGAATAGATGGCCTCCATAGATGCATACCATAATTGTAACATGTGCATCTACCGGTATTGAGAATAAACATTCTTCACTAACTCTTACACAGCATTGTGGAAATCCTAACTACTGTATACCATATGGGGATGATTATTTCTTTACTTGTGTATTAGATAGTTTTGAGAGATATAAGGCTATAGAAAGTAGAGTGCAACCAGGAAAATCTAATGCTATAGCTGGTCTATATTAATTGCTTACATCCTTCTTTCTTGTTAAAACAGCTTTTCTGTGGCTACTCCCTGTCCCTGGATTTTAAAAAATCGGTTTGGATTAAATATATTTTTCCTTTGTTCTCACTTATCCAAGAGGTGTAAAAGATTTTTTAATTCTGCTTCTACTTGTATGGATAGATATTTTTTTTTGGCAGATCTGTCTCCCATTGGGCCTCGATTAGTAGCTAATTACCACCTTTGTTTCAAAAGCGCTTGGCATCTGTGTTACAGTTGAAGTGCTAAATAACTTGAATTCTCAAAAACCTCTGTAGTGCTATGAAACCCTCCCCCCCACAATATTAGAAAATTGCAAATCAGGTATTTGTAGTGCGCAAATCAAATATTTCCTATGCAGGACGACAATGTTAAGGGCTATTTGAGCAGCAGATTTAAATGTGTGCACCAGTGTAATCAGCAATGAAACTTTATTAAATGGTCACCTAGTTTGATATTAAGAGTTTAAGGTAGTTATGTTACCTTGAGAGTGACTATTTGACCACTGGAAAATACATTGTTTTCCCTCTAATAGTTTTAGAAGTAAGAGGATCTTTTTCAGAAATCCTCAATTTTTACTTCATTTAAAAGTATAGTTCAGACTTACATATGATTCTTGCTGTAGTGTGCTGCCACCAATTAGTAGCTAGTAGTGCTGCCTTTACGAAGAATACTTTTATAGCCAGGGATTAGGGGACACTTTTAGTAGTTTGCTAATTTCAGGTTTGTTTGTTTGTTTGTTTAACCAAATATCTGGACAAGCTACTGCTTTGTTCAGGACTTCTTCCAGTGATGCAGGTTTTGGAAAAAAGTAGAACTGGAAAAGTTTCCGGACCTCTAAATAATGTTATCTGGTTTAGCATGTTTGGTTTAAATACATTCGAACATAGTTAAAGCTTTATGTGGAAATTATGTTACTAGAATTGTTGTAATAATGTAAAACATATCCTTCCTTTATATATAACAAAAATGACTAATGTGAAAGAGCACTATTTTTTAAGTTTGCATACCTAAAGAGAGCTGCTTCTTGATATATTATATATCAGCAGTTTAACTTTCTTTTGCTGAAGCATAACTGTAGTACTTCAGCATTACCGCACTGGCAGTCAGTTCAACTGCAAGCAAAGAAAAAGCTGATTCAGCACAACTAATAGAACATTTTCTTTCAGCAAAATATACATGAGAGTTTATGGGGAACACATTTTGTCTTATCTACTTTGACTTGTGACTTATTGAGAAGGAAGTGATTTTGTGAAACAGAAACAAGCTTATAGTAGGTTCATTTGTTAGTTTGTTCCTCTGAGCACTGTAGTTTGACCATGCTTGTATATTAGAATAACTAGAATTTCATAGCCCATATTTAGCCCACCTAATATGATTGATTGCAGTACAGCAGCTCAGACAACTGTGGATAAATGTATGTATATAAATATATGGATGGTATGGAACACTTTCCATTTCACATCTCTGATTTCTTCCAAGTGCTACTGTGATCAGTAGGTAAGATTAGCCAGTTGTAAAGAAATTCAGAATCTTCTGAGAACAAAATTCAGTGAATGAGCAAATCTGTTACATTGAAGTAATCAGGATGTTTTACTGATGAATCCATCGTTATTAGTCACTGCTAAACTTACAAGGGAATTGTCCTTGTGTCTTTTAAATCAGTGCTTCTCAGGTTATCTTATGTGAGGGTCCAGCAATTATTTTTTTCATAGAGTAGGACCCCTGTATCCGTGGGGGATTGGTTCCAGGCCCCCCAGCGTATACTGAAATCTGCGGATAGTACTGAATGCCCTCTCCTGCCACCCACCCTGGGCTGATTGCAGTGGCGGCTGGCAGGAAAACAGTGGGGAGCATGGGATCCTGCAGTCCCTGCTGTTTTCCCATTGGCTGCCTCCCGATGGCCCGGAGCCTGAAGCAGGAAGTGGGAAAACAGTGAGGTGCATGATCCCTGCTGTTTTCTCACCAGCCACCACTGCGATTGGGCCCAGGGTGAGGGGCAGGAGGCAGCGGTGAGCGTGATCGCGCACTCATCACTTCTCTTCCACCTGCCACCAGCACGATTGGGCCTAGCCGAAGGGCAGGAGGCACCAGTGAGCGTGATCACGCGCTCATTGCTTCTCTCCCACTCACCACTGGCGCAATTGGACCTAGGATGAGGGGCAGGAGGTGGCAATGAGTGCGATCACATGCTCATTGCTTCTCTCTCACCTGCCACCCACGCAATCGGGCCTATGGCAAGGGGCAGGATTGCTCATCGCTTCTCTCCCGCCATAGTGGCAGCGGCAGGGAGCCAACTGTGGATAAGTGAATCAGCAGATAATGAATCTGTGGATATAGGGGTCTCATTGTACTGTGTAGGGGCTGGGCCTGCTTTTCCTTCTCTTAGACTGATGTGGCAGCTTTCCTTCTCTGCCTACTATAGCACTCTGCTTCCCTCCTTTATTACATGCCTTCTTTTCCCTTTAAAACCACCACTTTAATGGTTAAAGGGTAAATCTTCTCAGTTGTTATTCAGAATGATTTACTGATCCATGGTAGCATGTTTCTGGTCAATTAGAACTAATGGAAAATATCTACTGAGTCAGAATTTATAAAAATATAATGTAATCTTTATTAAAACAACAAACAGGGGAAAAGGTAGTGTGTGTCATAAGTAATTCCAAGCTATACAGAACTTCAGAATGTATTTAACCAGTTTCTTATAGCTCCATTCAATATACAGGCACATACACTCACAAGAAGCCTTTGGCTTCTCTTTTGCCCAAAGGTTTAATTCCCAAGTGTAGGTCACACCTTCTGACTCAACTCAAAAATGGTTTGGTTTCTCATCTGTCTCTTTCTAGACCTCTGAGAAGACAACTACACATATTCAGACAACTTCCCTGGCTGAGTGTAGAGCTATAACTTAAAACTCTGTCTCTCCAACTGTATGATTCTATGATTCCTACCCTCTCTAGAAATTTCACTAAAGGAATCTGAAAAATCCAAGTAACTGGGCCTTATATATAGACCTTGTCTCAAGTCTCAGCTCCCCCCCTTTTGTCAATTGGCTGGGTTTCTGTAATACAGAGCCACTTTGGTTACATGGCAACCTGTTGTCAGGGCTGCCCTTCCATTAGGCTAGGCACACCCCCAGGCTCCATAACACATATGTAACAGGCACCATATTTCTGTCTGTTGACCAGGATTTTTTCTTTCCTGTAAATTCGCCAGCGACTGGAAGCAAATGACTTGGTGACCAGGCCTAGTCCAGGGACCATGACTTTGAAAGCACTGATTTAAGTGATGTGATTCATTGAACAAAATATTGGAGAAGAAGCAGGGATCGATGTAAAGTCGAAGGCTTTCACGGCCGGAATTCATAGGTTGTTGTGGGTTTTCCGGGCTTTCTCCTGATGTTTCACCCGCATCTGTGGCTGGCCTCTTCAGAGGAGCGGGGATCATTTCTATGTACTCCGAAACTATATTCCCATGGAATTATCAAATTAGCTTTGTTGATAGATCCAGACCAAAAATGTCTTCAGTTTTCTATATTACAGTCTACTCATCAATTACCCGCAGATGTACTATGACACTATTTGCAACAGCCGTTTGTGTCTACATATGGAACCACAGCTCTGAATGTCTCAGCCATCCTGTTCTGTTGGAAGCATTACTTATATCTACAAAGAAACAGAAACCTACAACTTTAGTTTATAAATGTTTGCTAAGAAGCATTACATTTTATGTTAATGAAGACATAGTTGAATGTAATAAAGTCTGAAATTGTCATGTGCAAAATTATTGAATGGAAAACTGCCCTAGCTTCAGTATTTAAGGTGTCTTCAGACTAGTTTGGTCCAGCAAAATTTGATGCTTTTGTGTATTGGATACTATTATGCCTTTTTAGAAGGAAATTGTCTACTTTTGGATATGGATAATGCTACCTTTTGACATATGATATGGATGTATTCAGTGGTTATCCATTTTTGTTTGGCTGTTTTACAGTGTATTCATTTTGTATTAGAAGAATCCTTGGCATTTGTAGATGTACATGTTCATTTAAATTATATTCCTACGATGAGGAATTTAATTGATGGCCAGTGTTTCAAGATTACCGTCTCGTTTGTTCAATGGAATTTACCCCCTCCCCTTGCATTCAGAAGGTATCTATGAGAATGAGATAGTGGGGAGGAGGGGGTTAAAATGAGGAGGAACTGCTTCTGCATGACAGCTCCCATTCAGTGGGTGGTGTGCTGTGAACATAACAGATTGGCTAGAAAATTTGGCCTTTGATGTCCAGCAGAATGGTGAGGAAGCTATAGTTTGCTAATAAGGCAGAATTTCACCAGTATGGTGGGGGGAAGATGCCAGAGCACATGCCCCAAAGAAGCTGTTACATTTTGGGGGGAAAAAGTCATCTTTTAAGGGAATGACAAAAGGTGCTGCTGATGACTGTAGATAACTGAAATGGTAAAGGAATGCAGATCTTTCTGAAGATTGCAAATTTAAAAGAGAAGATGAGCGAAAAACAGTCAGTGATATTGTGATTTTAGCCGTGTATGGATTTTCATACTGTTTTAAAAATGCTAGCTGCAGAAGGAATTCATAGTTTGCAAATTGAGCCATAGAGAGACCTCACAGTGAAGGAAATAAAATCACCAGGCCTGGTTCATTAGGAAGAGCACATGGCAACTCAAGATGAGCGATTGGAACAAACAAAGAGATACTAAACATTATATCACAGCTGTAAAAAAAGAGATTTTTACAGGAAGCTTGGTTTTTCATGGTTTGCCTAATTGTTACCTTCACAGTGAACTAAGACACTACATGGGTGTGAAATGAGAAATTTAGTCACTTCCTGATTTTCTTCTTTCTCAAAAAGTTTTAAGTGTGGTAATTTGCTTCATATGCTGATGGTGGTATCTGAAAATCCAGCATTCTCATTTGCCAATGTTTTTAACTCATTTGTGGAATAAATATATACACATGATAAAAGGGAAGAGAATTTGAATGGTTTTTCTGCTGCGCTTTGTTATAATGAAAAGCAGTTGTGACTTTATTTCTTGGAAAGCCACCAGTGGGCATGTTTTACATGCATCATGGACAGCTGTTCTATGGAAATTTTTCTTTGATCACTGGTAGTGCTGTGGGATTGAATTAATGGCAGAGATGAAAATCCTTTTAAATACATTTCTGTAGTACTGGAAGAGAATGAACAGTTAGGAGACATAATGATGATTTTGTGAATGTTATTTCATTAGTTAAAATCTTTTCTTGTGGCTTAAAACAGCATTTATGGGCTTGACAATTCTGGTGTGGTTTTATGCTACTAATATTTGTATCTGGAATGTCTTAGTGTGTACATGGAATATTCACTAATATGGTAAAGAAGCACTGGTTGGAGAACACAAGCAGGATAGCTTTTCCTTTTATTGGATCACCTCCTTCCTTTAAATCTATTAAAACTGTTTTCCATTATTACAAGATTTGAGTCTACTATATTTTATTATCATGTATTTTAATATATTGGTGTATTCTTATTTTACAGTATATGGAGAGGACCAAATGTGAACTGCGTTGACAGTACTGGGTATACTCCTCTGCACCATGCTGCTTTGAATGGTCACAAGTAAGCCCCATATTTGAAATACCTGTTAATTTACCAGCCTTTCCATAGTTAAAAACAATAGTAACTATAGCGTTCTGTAGCATTGCTGTATTGATTCTTGTAAATATCATATGCAGCAGAAAGGGATTTTCTAAGGTTACCTCTGAGTCAAGACAAACAGCAGATTGTGCTAGATTGCTATAAAACATATTTAAGATTCATTGATGATCTTCATTGTGGTTTAAAGGTGGTTTACAACAGCTGTAAATATCAAAACATGGGGATGGGGGATAGACATAGCATCAATCCTATTGAATTCAACAAAATCATGTCTGTCACTGCTTGCAACTGGGTATCTCAGGACCCTGTTAAACAATGTAGCCAGACCATAACACCCTGACTTTCTACATCTCCAGTTTGAAGAGTTGTAAAAACTTTTGGTTAAAGATCAGTAAAAGCCCAATTATTACTCACTGCGTAAGATTGTCTTAACAAAGTTTTGAAGCCTCTATTGGTATTTTTAGCATCATGGAGATTGTGTAGGATTTTCATTGTTGGCATGCAATCCCACTGCTAGCTGGGTCAACTGATACCACACTTGATGATGTCGTCTAGTATTCTCAACCCATCTTCTGAGGGTTTGCCATTCCACTTATTCCTTCCCGAGAACCCTAGACAATTGTTATTGTTTGAACACAATTTAGTCTTACATTTCCTGTGCACTCTTTTCACCTGTTTTGCCTGGTCCCGGTATCCTCTCTCTTACAACTTTCAACTTTAGTACTTCAGCAGTCTGGGAACATAAATCCCAGTGCTCCACTTTGCCTCTGCCAACAGAGTTTACAAACTGTGAGGGAGCCAGTAGTGTACCAGCCATTGAAATGGACATAAAGCTTATTTTCAAGCATTCAGTTTCATGTGGTAGTCCAAATGTCTTATTTCTCCATCCCACTGCCTATTCAAAAGATTCATGGCATCATTTTCTCCCTTGTCTACAGGGATGTTGTGGAAGTTCTGTTGAGGAACGATGCTTTAACCAATGTGGCTGACTGTAAAGGCTGCTATCCTCTTCATTTGGCAGCTTGGAAGGGAGATGCTGAAATAGTGAAGCTGCTAATACACCAGGGACCATCCCATACAAAAGTGAATGAGCAGGTCTGAATATGTTCCTCCCCCTTTTTTCTTCTTATTTTCTTAATGACTAGCCATGAACATAACATTCTCCAGGAGAAAGTCAATGCAGCACTTATGTAGACTTAGGATATTTAAGATTCATTGCTTCAAAATGATCTGGATGTTTTTTAAGATCTTCTCAGTGTAGAAAATACCTATCTTGAAAGTTGTATTTTTGAGTAAGAACTGATTAGGATCTGTGGAACTGAGCAATAAATAAATTGCAATACCTGGAGGGTGGGGACATGTTAACCACTGTCCTACTCACCCCTCATTTCCTGAGTAATGTTGTAGCTGGTGTACCCATCCTCTTTTATGTTGGAGCCAACCAAAATAAACCTAGTCTCTTTTAGCCATGTTCATGTAATTTTTTTTGTCTTAATATTTGTAATTAGCAGATTCATTAAAGCACAGCTTTCCCTTATTTATAGTTAATTTAGTAAAGAGCTGTGCTTCTTTGCAAGTCAGAGAAAAATCTGTAGTTGTCCTATCTAACCTGTATACTGTTCAACTCATATCTTATAAAAAGATTGCACTTTAGAGCTCACGTAAACCTTGGAAAATAACAAACTTACTTAATTATTGTTAAAAATCTACAAGTCATTTACATTCACAAAGTGCACAGAGTGAAAGTAAAATTTGTGTGTTGGTCAGTCCAGTCTAACTTTCTGTTTTACATCTTACGTGAAATAGGTGTTTACCTATAATTCTGTGGAATTATAGCTGCCTAACGTATTTTCTTTAAAACTATTTTCCTGTAACCAATAGTTCTGCAAGGCACTAATGTTAAAAGAACAAAACAAAGAGTATTGAGAATGCTGAAAAAAATCTAACAAGGTTTTTACAAAGCCTGCCTTTATGTCTGTTTATTTAACGGGCACTATGTGTATTTTCTTACTGAGACTGAGATGTAATTAGGTGAGGCACCCTTCCAGCCTCAGAGGAAGGCAAGGGCAACCCCTCTCTGGACAAATCTTGCTAAGAAAACCCCATGATAGGTTTGCTGTAGGGCCACCATAATTCAGAAATGACTTGAAGGCACACAATGGCAAGTATATTTTGTATTTCTCTTTGCTTCCACCAGCAGATATTGTCCATGCTGTGCCACAGAATGACTGCTGCAAGGAGCAGTAAAAGTTCGTTGAGAATTACAAGTTAAAACTCTATCTTTGTTGTGTGTGTATATAACTGTCAGGGCTTAACATCTGCAATATCATGTAGTCGAGCAGTGCTTCCAGTAAATAGTCTATTCTCAGAATAGATCTTCTAGTTGAAAAGAAATTCAAAAATGTTGTTCAACTGCTGATTAGTAATATTCTTCATGTTAAAGTAGCCAAATGTGCATGTTAAAATGGCCTTTGATTATATTGTTTTTTAATTCTTTTTGCTGTGCTCTATTCATTGTACACTCGAGTGCAGCTGTGATCGTTCAGTCTGTGCTAGTATAACAGTATTTAAGCTTTATATGATTTACCATTCTCTAGTATATTGGAAGGGGACCATATGAAAGTGAATGATCTTGAAATCTGTGGTTAGGACAAAGCCAAATACAAAATAAGGAAATAAATCTTGAAATGTTAAAAAGTGAACTGACAATTTCGTTTAGTTAAAGTTTGCATGCTGTCCTTAAAAACGATGTGCATGGTGCAGTTATTGACAGCTGGAATGGCCAGTGTGATTAATTGCTTTTCATTGGAATGATATATTGTCATGTTCTGTCATTCCTTCCCTTCAGAGTCACTCACTGCTTTGTTGCTATATCTTGCCCATTTCATCATCACGTTTTCTTTTCCTCTCCTTTTTGTAGAATGCTCTTGAGATCAAAGAACTCAAAAAGTACGGCCCCTTTGACCCTTATATCAATGCCAAGGTGTGTACTTCGCTGTCAGGATTTCACTACATCATTAATTCAAGTTGTATTTCTGTGTTTTCAGGTGCATTATCATCTAGCTTGCTGATGATGCCCATTCAGGGATGAAAGGGTGGGAACTGTACAATGCAAACTTTTTCCTGTGCAATCTGTATTCAGCCACCTTCTACTTGGTGTTTAGTGGGTTCCTCCAGTGGTTTGACCTGCTATATGTGGGAATCTAATCAGTCCCCAATTTGGATATAGAATTTGAAAAGATGATTTTGAAGTATCCAGGTATTGTTTCCCACATTTAATTAGAAGGGGGGAAATACTGGATATGTTTATGCAATATAATTCAAAGCCACTCTGAAGTAAACCTCAATTGGATAATGAGGATAAGACCCTAGCATAACAAAATATTTTTGGAAGTCTGGATGAGGATGACAATGCCTCCATATGCTGTGTGTGCGTCTGTGTGTATCTTTTTTTGCTTCACTGGTTGCACTTTGGCGTCTAAATGTTTCTTTATCTGAATCTTGCCTGTGTTCTTCCCTTGCTTCTAACAATTCTTTATCTGGGAACAAGTACAAAGTAATTTACCAAAGGAAAGTTCTGAAAACAGTTCAAAGCAATCTGAGATTACTATATATGCAGTCCATAGAATATTTTGAAGCACCCTCTTTAATAAATTATTTCTTACAATTAACTTCAAAAGAAATGATGTGTAGCAGTCCCTTGTTAAAAAACAAAAACAAAACCTCTTGCATACCAGTGAGATTTCCAGCTGTTACACTGGGCCTACTAAGAAATTGGTTTGTAAGATTCAGCTTCAGTTTTCAAGGTTCAGGACCTACGCATACCTCATCCAAATACAGTGGTTGAAAAAGACTACATAGACAGTTTACTTAAATCTTCTCCTATGGTATAGTCCTGTTATAGGAAATGTAGTGCTTATACTGAATTACAGCCTTTAATGCAGTGTTTTCAAATCCATAGTGTAATAAATGATTTGTGCAAAGAATAATAATGCACAAAGTCTACTGAGACTTGCTTGGGATTGTCACTTGCAAATTAACAAGGAGGAAATTTGGACATTGGGGACACTTCAGAAGTAGTGTTCTGCACCTCTGTATTTCACACTTTATTGTATGTGCAGTTCTCGTACTCATGGTCCCCAGTGAGACATGTTACAGCCAAGGTGAACAGACATTTAAACTGATTTTAAAAAATGTGATTTTACATAACTGAGAAATGGGCAAATTTAACTCTTCGATTTAAATCAATCGTATTTCGTGTACATGGTTGCTGTAATAATTACAGTAGATTTTCTAATAAATGGAGCACTTATACAACCAAGAGCATAATACAAAGATTTTGATTGCGGTGCATTTTGCTGTACAGAATTTCTATATGTTTGGAAGTAGTCAGCAGTTAGGAAATTAACTTTTGTTTTAGCACAAAAGTAGGCTAAGCAAGATGATTTACTTCAAGACTACAGCTGGGATCCAAAGAACCAAGAAACATGTTCTATGAGTCTGAACTTTGAACTCCCTTACTCCCCAACAGCAGCTTTGAAATTGAGTGGAGTTCTGAAAACATGGTATGATACCCCTTCGAATGAGTTAGTAGTCTCTTATGGAAGCAACTTTCCTGAAGCAAGGGCAGGTAATTACTATACTGAGCAGTTGTCTTTATTTGATGCGGGGGTGAATGCCCATCCTCTTAAGACTTACAATTTTTCTAATATGCTACAACAACATAATGCATGAGATCAAATTGCACCAGTTTTTCTCCTCCTAATTCGGTCTTGCTTTACAAAGCAATAATGCAGTGGTCCCAGTCTATGTATATATGTGCCTTCAAGCTGCCTACTTCATAGGCAAGAAGTACTCAGAGGTGGTTAGCCATTTACTTCCTCTGAAATATAGACTGCAATGCCTGGTATTCTTTGGAAGTCCCCACCCAAGTACTAACCAGGCTTGACCTTCGAACATCAGGTGGTCCGATGCCCTCAGGATATTTAGGCCTTTTGGCCTCAGTCTACCTAAAGTTAATTGTGCTGAATTTTTATTGAATTAAATGAAGTTTGATAAGTCTACCCCATGCAGATATAGCCTTATTGAAAGGGTTTATCTGATCCAGCATTTTTGCTTTCAACACACCAGTCATACTCCTCTGCAAAGTTGAGGGATAGACCATGAAAGCATCAGCCCCCTCGTGTTTATTCCAACGTCTAATAGCTAGATGCATAGCATCTATGAATATACATCTTCCATTTAGTTATAACTGCTTATATTGATAAAATAATTCATGAAATTAGCTTTTTGAAATGGAGGTAAGTTGATGTCCATCATTATACCTTACAGTGATAAATTCTGTGTTAATTATACATTATGCATAGATATACCCCAGGGCCAATTAGTTTTATTGGATGATGCCAAGTTTCATTATTTTCTTAGAAAAACTGGATATAAAAAAGTATTTTTTTACTATGTGGTAACATTTAAAAGCTATATCATGGCCCTTGATAATCATCTCTGAAAGCTCCCTAACACTTCAGTACAAATATTTTCTTTACATGTACATCAAGAAAGTTTTTTTCCCCCCTGGTTTTTCAAAAACTAGAAGCAGTGGAACAGATTTCCAGGTGAGGGAAGAAATGGGAAATAATAGGTATTGCATGTGATAGGTTACAATAACACCTGCTTAGAGGGGGAAATAAGATAGTTTGTAAATTTGTTGTGTTCCTGTTGCTTGATACATTCTTCTTTGTGGTCTTTGTGACTAACATAAACGGGTTACTTGCACCTGCCCAGTGCATATTTTAGAACCTGCTGGGGCCAAAAAGTGAACATTTCAGCGGTAGCCCAGCTCTTCTCAGTGTGCATGCATGGTGTGATTCCCACTCAATCCTCAGTAACATTTCATCCACCACAGCAGCAAGGAGCATCAAACAGAACATATTCTTCGGAATTTCTGTTTTATATTTGGTTGAGAACTTCCTTGATAATGGATTCAGATTGGCTTGTCTTCATTCTTCTGAGTGTTTGGGCATTGTTCTTTGAAATTATATTTCAGCTTGACTTGGACTCTGTTGACTTACCATATCTTCTGTTAGCCCTTAGGGGTTTATGGCCTCTATCAGCTCGTTAAAAAAGAATTTATCCTGTGGGGGTAAGATCCTCAAGAATGACAGCCATTCCAAGTGCCTCTTGTATTTAGTTGAAGAACAAAACTTAGGAGTTTGTTCACATTGCAAAGCATTATCAATCACTCAAATCAAATTGCTTTCTCTGATTCCAGCCCTAGTCTCTCTCAAAGCCCTCTTAATCAGTTTTTCAACTGCATTCTTTTCAAAGCACAGGCAAAAATTGCACATACTCAAACTGAAAACCCTGCCATTCGTCAACTGCTATGCAAATCTCCCCAAACATTCCACCAGTCATCATTCAAATCAACACTCTATTCTCTTCCCCTCCCAACAGTTACTTGCCTCATGTTGTTGTTAAGTGGTTTCAAGTTGTTTCCAATTTATGGTGACCCTAAGATGGTTCACCCAGTACAACATTCTGAGCCTTTGAGATCTGATAATGAAATGAATGACTCTTCAACATCTTCAAAGACCCCATGTCGATAAAGCAGTTGTGAGGGACCAGAATGTGGCCTCACCAGTGGATGCCATTAAACCTTTCATAGGCCAGATGCTTCCCATGCCAAAAGCTCTTGAACTCAAGCAGCCAAAACTGTTGGTTTCTGGTCCTGTTTACAGATTCATCCAGAACCAGGCTGCAACACTTGTGCTGTTCAAGGAACTGCTGTTGCCCTTGTTCCTTGAAGTTGCTAGGAAGTCCTGGTCAGTACTTTTTTCCATTCCTTCCACTTCTAGAAAGACTGAGAACTTATATAAAGTGTGATTGGCTTTTTACATACCCTAAGCCAAATTCCATCATTGTTGATGCTGCACAGTCAAAAGTCTTCCAAAGAACAGCACTCAGCCCCAGAAGACAAGGAAATGAAAAAAGCTGGATGTGGTGTAATGAATGTTTTATTCTACAGTGGTACTTCAGTTTGTATTGCATATTATAGAGGTTACCAACCGCTCCTATGGAAGAAGATTTCACCCTGTTTGGATAGATGAGGGTAAAAAAATAGCCATGATCCTATGAACTGAGGCACACTTTCTTACAGCTCAGATGATCAGTATAGCCAGACATGGTAGATTACAGTGGTAAGGCTTTAACTAGTGCCATTGCTCTTCTACACCACCATGCCTAGCTTCACTCTTCTGACCTCTCATCAAGCAAGATCTACTGTTGAGGAACTTCCATTCAATGAACAGAACTTCTTAAACTCAGTCACTGATGAGAAGTTAGGGCATACCCAGAAAATGTGCTCTATTGCAAGGAAATTTGATATTCAGTCCCAAACCCAGTAGCTATCCAGACCACGATTCATATGAATGAAACATAACTCATCTTTGAAGCGCTCTTATAGTCCTGAGTGGTAGTTGGAGTAGAACTTTCCCACTCTCTACTTCTTATTCAATGAAATCTTTGGCCACCAAGTACAGGTCCTAGTCTTTCAATAAAAGATCTCAGAACTCCAGAAAGTGGTGCCTTTGTCTTCTCCAGCAGCAGTCAGCACTTCTCTCATGCCCTCCTTTCAAGACAGATAAGGAAGATTTCATCACACAAGGGAATCCATCACCAAGGACTTCTGGGTCCTCAACATCATGAAGGGGGTTATATGATAGAATTCTGGGAAACCCCACTATCTGGTATTTTCCACAGCACCTCTTTATTTCCAGTGCTCAACCAAGAAGTGAAGTTGCTTCTACTCAAAGGAGCAATAGAGCCTGTTCTGTCTGCATTAAGGATTTTTCTCCCAATATTTCACAGTATCAAAGAAAGGCAGGCACCTTCTGTCTGATTCTAGACCTTTGGGACATCAATTTCTATGTGGAACCCATGTAGTTCAGAATTACTTCCCTCAGCTCTGTCTTTCTCTTTATGTAGAGGGGAGACTTGTTTGCACCTCTCAATTTAATAGATGTGTATTTCCATATTGTGATCAGCCCTATGCCAGGACCCTGGCACTCCAGGACTCAAGCTCTGAGTCTGAACCAGAGGACTTCAAAGCCATGGAGCCTGCTGCACCAGCAGAGCCCACCCCAGAGGCTACCATGGAGCCTGCTGCACAGCCCACCCCAGAGGCTGCCCTGGACACAGAGCCCTTGGCCCCAGTAGCCCCAGCAGTGAAGCCAGGGGCTGCCTTAGACCCAGAGATTCAAGAGCAGGTGCCTACTTACCAGCAGCATCGAGAGCAAAAGAGTGCTCTCAGAAGATCAGAGCGTTTAAATAGGAAACACCAAGCAATCAAGCTCCAGCTAAGGTAGCACCTGGATGAGGGCCTGCTTAATCGACACCCATGTCATTGTTGCTTTCTCTGTTTTGTTGTAGGAAGAAGGGCTTACGCTTTCATGCCTCTTCCTTCTGTCTTTGTACTGCTCTGTATGTTTTTACAAAATGTAAGACTGGTGGCTGCATGGCTTTGTTCTTCACAGGGCATTGTACTTTCCCCACGCATAGACAACTGGCTCCTTGTTGTGCAAGTCACTTTATGTCAGTGTGTTAGCCCTCACTGTGAACTATGAAAATCCCGGTAGAGACCACCCTAGTGGGCCTGCATCGTAGGAGCACTATTGGACTTTCATGTACCAGCTGCCTTTCTGTCAAATGAGAGAAAAGCAGTGCTGTAAAGAACTCGTTGGTGTCTGAGAAATCAGAGGGTTTCAGCCAAAGAAATACAGATCCATCTAGGTCTCTTGGTGTCCACAACTTCAGGGATACCATTTGCCAGACTCAGAATGAGATCTCTGCAGGTCTGGTATCTCTTGGTCTTTGGTCAGCTGGTCAATTCCCCTTCAGTGTGACTCACAGTCCCAAGGACTGTTCATCAGTCTCTTTAGTTGTGGATCAACTCAAGCAATGTGCAAGCTGGCATACCTTTCATATTTCCCAAACCCACCATAGTAGTCACTATGGATGCTTCTCTCAGAGCTTGGGGAACACACATTGCAGATCTTTCAGTGGGAGGTCTTTTATCATCAGTAGAGTGGTCTCTCCACATAAATGCGTTAGAGATGACGATAGTCATAAAGGCATTGAGGGCCTTCCAATCAGTCCTCAGTAGTGAAGTGATTTGGGGGCTCTCTGACAACATTGCAACAGTCTTTTACTTGAACAAACCAGGCAGCACAAAACCAGATCTTCTGATGCATCTCACACTGCTTATATGGGATTGGTATAATCTTTGAGGGATTTCCATTTCTGCTATTCATCTCCTGGGGTAAGAAAATGTTTTGACAGACTTCATACGCAGACCGGGTGTGTCCCACCATGACTGGAAAATGCATCCTGGATCCCTTCATCACATGTTCAGATTACAGGGAAGACCCATCTTAGACCTGTTCACCTCACCAGAGAATAAGCAATGACCAATCTACTGCTCCAGGACACACTGAAGAACAGGATCATGAGGAGATGTATTTCCGTTCCACTGGGGAGGTCCCATCATGTACACTTTTCTTCCCCTTCCTCTAATAATGAGGGTAATAGCAAAGATCCGAGAAGACAGTTGGGCGTCCTGGTTGTCACCTCTTGTGACCAAAGCCACCCTGGTTGGCCACCATTCTGCATCTGTCTCATGGCATGTAGACATCTGACCTCACTATGCACTATGCACGGTGAGGCATCAGATACTGAGGACACTCAGGCTGATAGTATGGAAGATATTCTTGTGCCTTCATTGCCTATGTCGATCATATGTATTCTTGTTGCCAAAAATAGGCCTTCCACTCACTGTTCATATGCTTAGAAGTGGGAAAAACATATCTCCTTTTTGTCCAATGATATCTTTCTTGCACATGTGGACGTTCCTCATGTCCTGAACTTCCTATTATCTCTAGTGGATCTTTCTCTTTCATTGGTGAAATGCTACATATCAGCAGTTTCATGGAATATACAGAACATGGGCACCCTCTGCTTAAGAGTTTCTTTAGAAAGTACAAAAATTTGCATCCACTAGTATGGGAACCTACTACCCTCTGGAGTTTAGTGGTGGTGCTTTTCCAGTTTTCTAAGAGGCCCTCTGAACAGTTGACTTCATGTGACTTCAGGCTACTCATCTGGAAAGTGGCCTTTTTGGTAGCCTTTACTCCTTCCAGAAGGGCAGAAAAACTCTATGCCCTGAGATTAGATTCTCTATCTCAAGTTCCATAAGAATAAAAGTGTCCTTTGGCCTGATATGTCACACCCAAAATATAGCAGAGATTGCTCCCACAGCTTTGGAAGTGTGCCCAGCAGCAAAGAATAACTTGGTAGCAATGCACTGTAGCCAGGAAAAACTCACCCATGCCAATTGTTTTCTTCCATCAAGGAGGCAATTGATTCTTCAGTTACAATGCGTACATATTTACAAGAATCTCCAGAAGGCATTCCAGCTTACCTCTGCTTGCTCTTTCTGACAGAGCCTCCGGCAGACACGTCAGGCACCGTGTGCAACTTGTTGGCTAGCTCTCAGCTACATTTTTTACTCACACTAGCTGATGCAATCCTGCCAGCCTTTGCATTCTCCCCACGCCTGATGCAGCCTTCTCCCCTGATTGCTCATCAGCATGATTCAGCTAAAGTCACATGGCTGTCCACAGGTGCACTTAACGACCCACATCACAAAGTATTTTCTACAGGTTTGGTCCAACCTTTTATTGACATGATACACTATTCTTACTTAAGGTAGTATCTGCCTTCCACTTTACCTTCTTTGATGAGAAATGCTGCTTCTGACTTAGAGCGCTCCCTCCACAATCTCAGTGTTAGTTGGTAACTCACCTTTTATGTGGGTCATACAGCTCCTTTCTGGAAGTCTCAAAGACTCTTCATTTGTTACCCAAGTTCCAAGAAGGGCTTACCAGTTTCAGCACAAAAGTTTTGTAAGTGGGTTTCTTCTACTATCCAACTAGCTTACCAGCTGTCTAGCTGGGAGCCTCCTATCCCTGTGTGGAATCATTTGATCAAAGCGGAGGCCACCTCAACAGCCACTGCCAGATACCTGCAGAGTGGCATCCTGGTTTCAATCTTCAATCATTACACAGCATTACAAGTTTGATGCGAGGGCAAGAGCAGCAGCTCTGTTTGAGAGAGCTGTTCTTGTTTCCTGTATTGTATGAGACTCCCTCCTCTGTTGATGAGTAGTTTGCTAGTCTCCCATTTCTTTGAATCACAGAGACTATGAAGAAAATTGGGTTGCACACCTGTACTATGGCTCTTTGAGTGATTGTCTGTAAACTCACACAACCCCATCTGTCATCCTCTCTAGGTGCCCTGCTATCCTTAGCTCCTTGTCTGGTGCTGTGGTGGCCTGGGAAATAAGGATGTGAGCAGGAATCATGCTAGGTGTGTGTACTGAGAAGGGGCAGGGCTACCACTAAAACACTCACTTTTCCCCTTTAGAAGGTTCTACGTGATGCTCAAGTACAGGTGACCCATTTGTGAGAGTTCACAGATGACCACTCAAAGAATCACACTTGTAGGAAAGCAACCTGTCTTTTTAGATCAGAAATCAATGAACATTTACTGTACTGTTAAAATCAGGTGGCATTTCAACCTGATCTGGTTCTCTTTTACAGTAATTGGTGCCCCCCCCCCGTAAAGAGTCATTTCATTTGATCAGTGCAAATTTCTTCCATGGGAGAAGACTAGAAACAAACCTGGTGTGAATCTGCAGTGATTGCCTGTATGAACAGTGAAAGCAGAAGATTTTAAAATGGTAGTGTGCCCCTCAGTAGTCTTTCAGTTGTAGCTGAGATGTCTTTTTCTAAAATGAATTTCTTTTTTGGTTTGTCATTGTCTTTTGGGCTTTATAGCAAGCAAACTGATGAATCAAGCAAAAGACTTAAAGACACATTTTATCCACATAGAAGAAAAATCTGTGATCACCTGTGACTTGCTTTGATCCCTCCCCCTGAGAACATGATGTAGTGTTTATTTCTGAATACATAATAGAAACTGCAACCTCCATGTCTGTGATTTCCAGCAACTTCCTATACATATCCTATACATAAAATGCGGCAACATAAACAAAGATGTGCTGAAGCTAAATAAATAAATACAGGATGTGATCATTTGCAGATTTTGCCATTTGTGGGGCATCCTGGAACCAAACTCCTACAGATTCAGAGGGCCCACTGTAATAAACTACAGAAGTGGACCCATAACAAATCACAGGGTATGATGGGGAAGGGTGTTTTGTTTGTTCATATTTCTTGCCCTAGTTACATTGTAAGCCACTCCTTTTAACATGTGAATCCCTTAAGATTAACTGAGGTGAGGGGAAGAGCAGAATTAGATTTTCTCATTTTTATTTCTCCTTTTCTATTGCCTGCTCATGCTTCCTTGTCTCAGTCTAAGTAAGAATAATTGCTTCTGCATGCATATGACCTATTGCATTAAATATCTTGAGGTTAAATCACATGCATATCCAAACATGCACCTGAGGTATCAATACTGTCAGTCTACATTACATTGTTTCCAGTTAAATGAATAGTTGGATGCACACCCAGATTGAAGGGAAGGAGGGCGCTTATCTTCAGTTACCTCCCTAACCCCGTAACTAACGGTTTGTGTCTCCACGTCTGCTTCCAAAGATGGGAGTTAATATGGGGGCACTGTGCATATGTATCCCTTTTTCCCAGGTGGACGGAAGTTATTTTTAAAAACATACCTTTTTGACTGTGAGAGAAAAATACAGGAACCTGTTTCCATCTTCTCTTTTCCTGCTGCTCAGCATGTCCATGTGCTGTACCTCCAGCAAAAAGATTGGGAAAATGATTATTACACCTTTGTTAAAGATTCTATTTAAAAAGGACTAGTTTTTTCTGTCTTCATACCTCTGAATATGAGGTTTGTTAAAAGCAGGGCTGGACTGCAAGGAGCCTTTGTACTTTAAAGTACATGGGACCTTCATACCTTAAAAAAGATTAGAGTGGGTAGAGTGGCTTTCTGGGATTTTTGGGATGTGTCTGCAGCTCCTGGACTTTTGGAAGTTGCTCACCCCTGCTTTAAAAGAAGAAAATTTGAATGTTCTAAAAAGAACCATTGAAATGGCTTATGAAATTTAAGTTACATGTTGAGTGAGTTTTGAGATTGATCAGAGATTAGGGATTGTTGATCTTCCCAGTTAAGTCATTGGGTCAACTTCTTTATTAAATAATTAGAATCAGAGGTGGTAGAATCCTTTCATCAGAATATCTTGAAAAAGCCTACCCTGACAGCTGTGTGTGAGTGTGTTTCAGTATAAACAGAATAAATTGAAAAATACCAGACACACAGAGTTCTAGGTACCTGAAGATACTGGGCTGATTGATACGTAGGAACTGAAAACATTTTTCTAGACACATAGAAGCTATACAGTTTAATATTTGCTGCTGTTGATAAGGTGTTAGCAAACCTTAATAATGATGATGGAATTTAATAGTTTTACCATGATAATCTTTGTAGGTCAAAACCCAAGGAGCCAGTAAGGTTTATAGTGGAAGCTTTATATAGCGAGGTGGGGGGAACATTCATTCAGGTTTTATGCTCCAAAACATTTAGGGCTTTTAATGTCATCACTAGTACCTTGAATTCACTGGAGGCACACCGACAGCCACTTCAAGTCCTTTAAGACTGTTTTGTGGTTGCTGTATGGAATTCTGATCAGCAATCTTGTTAACAGCACTTTGCACTAGCAACAGCTTTTGAGTTGTCTTTAAGGTCATCCTGATGTGAGTGAACTAATGTGAGTGCTCATGACTCAGTTATCAGGAAAAGACTGAACAAAAATGTTCATGTGAAAATAGCCAGAAGGAAACACAGTTCTTTAAAAAGAACATTGCTGTTTATCTAAATTTACTAAAATCACATAGATAATCTCCCAGAATTCTGAGAGAAGGTTCTTTGGGCAGACAAGTCAAAGATGTAACTTCTTAGGCTCAGTTACAGACATTACCTTTGGCAAAAAACAAACACTGAGTTTGAACGGAAGACGCTTATTCTAAATCATCAAGCATGGTGGCAGCAGTGTGTTCAGTTGAGTCTGCTTTGCTGCTTCAGGACCTAGAGGAGTTGTCATCAATAACACAACCTTGTATTCTGCAGTGTATCACAAAATTCTAGAGCAGAATGACAGGCCCTCCATTTGGGAGCTGGAGCTGAACACGTGCAATACAACAATAATCTAGAACATACCAGCTGATCCACTAAATAATGGCTGCAGAAGAAGTATCATAGGTTTTAGAATGGCCCAGTCAGAGTCCAGACCTGAGCCGCTCAGTAAGTTATTTTTGTAAGGAAGCCCTCAAATTAACTAGGTTGAAGCAGTTCTATGAGGTGGAATGGTCCAGAATTCCTCAAAACTTTTATGAAAGACTGGCTAACTCTTACAGGAAGTGCTTGCTTGAAGTCGTTACTGTTCAAGGGAGTTCCACTAGGTACTGATCTTTAGGTTCATATACTTTTACACATATGGGTATTGAGTAGTGAATCAGTCATGGATACCAAAACATTGACAACATGTCTAGTTTGTGTGTGATTTGTTTAATCAAGTTATCTGTTATTCCTTATCTAGAATTAGGGATTTAGGTTAAGATGTAATATTTTAAATTGTAAATACGTGATTATCTTGAGGAGTTCACAAACTTCTTACTGCAGTATACTCTTCAGATATCCTTTAGAACAAGAAATTCTGCTTACTGCATGTATATAATAGGACTTCTAGATCACTGCTAGTTGAGAATAATAATAGCAACAGCAACATTTATAACACCCTTTTCACCAAAGGGCAAAGCGTCAACATATACAGTCAGTGGCTACCCATCTCAGCAACTAAAACACTACTCAGCAACTGAAGTTGGTGAATCAAAGAGGAAGGTCTTTGTGAAAATGGGTGAGAGTCTCCTCCAGCCAGAGGTTCAAAGTAAGAGGGTTCTACAAATGCAGACCCACTTCTAGAAAGGCTTGCAGCCTTGACAGTGCTGTGCACTTTGGTGGAACAAACAATAACCCCTTGCCTATAGATCTTAAATTCCTGAATGGAACATACCATTCTAGCCAAGCTGCAAAGTACTGAAAGAAGTTAGAACACAAAGCCTTGAAGACCATAACTGAAAGTTTGAAAAAGGCCCTGGTCCAAACTTGTAGCCAGGGAAAGGATCTACAAGATAAAGAAACAGGTGAATATTTAGAGAGATTTAAAGTAATCTAGACAACATTGTTCTGAATAAAACCAAAGGAAGAAGGGAGCAGGAAAGCAAACCTTCCAGTAAGTTGTTACAGTAATAAAGCTGAGATAGCCAAAGCTTGGACAAGCAGTCTCAACAAGTCAGGAACCTCTGTATTTTGTAGATGTTCAAAAGATAGAGATCACATGTCTTTGCTATTGCCCTGGTAGAGGGGCACAGAGATAGGCAATCATCCAACAGGACTCCGAGGTTCCTGATACTTGAGATGGGAGCCACTGTGCAACCCTGTAAATGCAGTAAAGTGCATGAGAGAGGGGCTACTAGATGGTCAGGTTGAAAGACTAAGATCTCTGTTTTGTCTAAGATGGTGAGTGATCATCCACAAAGAAATATGTGACATACAGTTCATCACTGACTTTCACCTAGTGGCATCAATTGATTCTGAAAAATCTGAGTATCATCGACATATACTTCCAATCATCTAATGCATGGTCCTTGTTCTTAATGTCTTAATGCATTGAGATTTCTTTTACTGGTTACAAGTACAGTGGTGGAGAATGGGGAGACAACGCAGTTGTTTGGCTTGCCAGGCCGCTGGGAAATCCCAGGGCCACCATTTTCTTGTTTTGTCTTGTAAAAATTAACAGATCCTTTCTTGTATTCTGCAGCTATACAGCATATGTAGATATTTTTAGTTCTTAAAATGTCACTTGAGTTAATGATATTTGCATATTAATTATTTGAAGTATTCACTGATTCACATGGGACTGAAATCTAAAGCTCTTTTGGTTTTGGTTTTGAGGCTATTTTAGTTATGATGTGTAAGGGAATTAGACAAAGCTCGGCCATGGCCATTCAGTGAGTGGTAACTTCATGTTCAGATTAAGATACTGCGCAGGACCTAAAACAGTGTAGTTTATAGTCTAGTATAGCTCTTACACACAGGTTTAAAATTTAATGGGAGCTTGTAAAATTGTAAAATCTTTTGCTTCTTTCACATCTAGCTCTCCAAAGCATGTGTATTTAGATGCTGCTGATAAACAGCTTTAAACGTAAGCATGTTAATTAGCTAAGACCAATTAGAATTTGCTCTGATTAGTAGCATTTAGTATTGACTACATCTGTTCCTCTTATCCTTGTATTTCTCTACCCATTCAATCAGTGCCCATGAAATATAAAGTGGGGCTGGGCAGAACTTACAAAGTATTCAACATAGGACAGAGCCCCCACTGTTGATTTCTGTCCATGTTGGTGAATCCTATGTTACATGATATATTATTCTTATATAGTTTTCTATCAAAAAGCTTCATGGTTCTTGGTATCTTGCATTAAGTACTGAATCTTTCTAGTTCTGAGCTGTATGCTCTTTTCCTTTATTCCATGTGAGTTTCTGTGCATGTTCTTCATATTGCATTACCTCAGCTAGGTTCACCTTTGCTATAAACCTCTTGCCTCCCTAGCAGCTGCTTGGCTTGGACTGTTGCTTTGTCATCATTAAAGAGTAGCATTTTCTCCAGTTGTTCAAATGTTTGTGCATACGTGTTGCTGTTCACATTAATTTCCTTTTTATTTGTACCATGCTTTAAAAAATGCAGCCATGAATGTAAGTCCAACTTCTGTGTCATTCATTTTTGTCATATTTTCATATAGTTACACAATTTTTACAGCTTGTTCTGTACAAAAATCCCAGGCATTCTTCCAAATTTGCACAATTGTCAAAATTCTGGTATACTAGCATTTTTGCTGAACTATTTTGGATAGATGCAAGGTGTTGCTCACAACAAGCTTCTAGCTATATGCAGAGTACATGTATGCAAGTTCTTCCACACCTTCAGTAGGAATTGCAGAGCCATGTAAATATCACTTCAGATTTGAAAAATCCTTAGGTCATGCCATGTCTGAAATTCCCCTGAGTTCAAAAAGCAGCTTGTGGCAGGTACGGTGAAGGCTGCTGCTTGAGACATGTAAAAATCTCCTTTTTAATATGGAACTAGTTTCACAGTACTTTGGATCCCAGCAGCATTTTAAAATATGCAATTAATTAAGAATGAGCAAGGTCTGTAACTTGTTATAAAAACAAAAGCAGAAACAAGAGAACTCAAGCAATTGTGTTTTTTATTGAAATACTATTGGTAACTGCAGACATAGAAGGAATATACAAAATTAACTTGGCATGCTTTCAATATTAATTTTCTTTAATATTCATATACATAAGGCTAGCTAAGTTTACCAGAGAGGAACAAATTATAATCACAGCTATGTAAACATTAATAATGCTCTGGAAATGAAATGTTAGGTGTTTTATCTAGAAATAATTTTGAAGTGTGAACTTCAAACTTCTGGATACTTATATTTGTGTATATAAGAGTGTTTGAGCGAATAGAATACAGTGATGCAATGTGCTTGGAAAGTAATTTTTAATGCATAAACAGTAAGGAATTTGATTAAACAGTTTCATTTCACTTATTTGTTTGTTACGATTGACTGTCGGTATCTTCAAGAAGTGGTAACATTCTCATTCAGGCCAGCTACTAATAGTATTTGTACTTGTGTAATCTCAGAATAACGACAATGAGACGGCACTGCATTGTGCAGCTCAGTATGGACATACAGAAGTGGTGAAGGTTCTCCTGGAGGAGCTGACTGACCCTACAATGCGCAATAACAAGTTTGAGACTCCTCTTGATTTGGCTGCACTCTATGGCAGATTGGAAGTGGTGAAGATGCTGCTCAATGCTCATCCCAATCTATTAAGCTGCAATACTAAGAAACACACCCCCTTACATCTGGCAGCTAGAAATGGTCATAAAGCTGTAGTTCGTGTTCTCCTGGATGCAGGCATGGATAATAATTATCAGGTATTTATATGAGGTATTATATGTGTATGAATACAAGGTTAAATTTTTTAGGTATTAGATATTGGTATTAGGCCATTTGGAACAATTGTTAAGTTTGATGGAACCGCAGAACTGTCCTGAAGGTTGGCAGCTTTGTGATATTTGTGATATTTAGACCCACAGTACAATTTGCTATCTATGTTGAGTGTTAGTTCCAGGTTTTGGGAAACCCTTGGATGTTCTGTCAGCTCTGTGAGTGCACTTGCCATTTTTTCACTGCCAAGTTGCTTGCTTCGCTTTTATACCTGTTGCCCCTCTTCCTTGCTTATTTCACTGCCAATTGCTTAGAGTCAAGTGAAGAAGCAGTAACAGCAAGGAGGAACAGGGAGTCCAGGAGGCTATATTGGCTGACAGTAGGCTCCCAACTTAAGGCATGCATCTTGGCAGGTATCCAGTGATCTTGATTCATGACACTGACCCTAGTGTCATCCCCAGAGTTTGCATGAAAAATATGTTCTGAATTCTCATTTCACAGTGTCCGATCTCACTTCACAAATCTGCATACGTATCATTCACTAAATACTACAGTAATAGGCTGATAATTGTCTGATCTTTGAAATACATGTTCCTACAGCAAATATGCCAAGGTGCTCAATATTTTCAACTAAATACTTCCAGATTTTCTGTTGGTCCTGTCATGAGGGGAAATACACAAGATCCTTGATTTAGACTAGAAGTCTAGTTTTCTTTTCTAATTGATTTGATTCAAAGTGATCACTCCCTAACCTAAACACTAGATTCTTGGTCTCAGTTTTAAAGAAAGTTTGGAGAATTTTGCAGTTTATGGATAAAGTAACAAGTGGCCTGTCTTTGTGACATGAGTCCTCATGTATATGCAAGGATGTTCTCTGGATTCTCAGTCTGGTGTTATTCTATTTTTGATTTACAGACAGAAAAAGGCAGCGCTTTGCACGAGGCTGCTTTGTTTGGCAAAACAGATGTGGTCCAGATATTGTTAGCTGCAGGTGAGAATCCTTCTGAGTATTTTAGGCATATCTATCTTTTCAGTAATGTCCATTTGCCTAAGCAGAGTTCTTAAGAATGTTCAACATAAACACTGATGCAATATTTGTACTTAGATTTTTGGAATAAGTGGGGTTTTTTTTAACATTCCTTTGGCCTCTGTCAGTCTTTCTTTAACCTTCACTCCATGCCCTGCTTGATGATAATATAACAAATATTACAGGTTTTTTTTTAATTTATTTTATCTCCGCCTCTCCATATGGATCGAGGCGGCGAACAACTTACAAATAGCATGTATTTCGAAACATTTCTATACATGCCCCCAACAAGCTGGGTACTCATTTTACTAACCTGCGGAAGGATGGAAAGCTGTTTATTAACAGTTTTAATAAAACTAACAGAACTTATCAGAACCTTACGTATGTTTAATCCTAGGTAACATAAATAAATTCAAACTGAAAGGTCTTGCTTTGCCTAAAGAAGTTTGCACTTTGATACAGGTCTGGGGAAAGGGAGAGTTATCATTTTGGGCTGGCTTCCAGAACACCATTTTTCATAATGCTTGCTTGAACATTGGTCATGGGAAGAGTTAGTAAGACAGTGTTTTGACCAGATCCAAAAACTGTATGATAAGAGTGCATGTTATATATTTCAGGATAGATGCATTCATGTTACATCAGAACAAAAATGTTATTTTACTCTAAGCTTATTCCTCAATGATCTTATTGACCTTTAACGTGCCAGAAGACTTTTCCTTTCTCATTATTTGTGCAAAGTGTTACCTGGTCTGTGTGGTCATAATGTTCTGAATCTCAAAATCATAATTTGGCAGACCAAAGTTTGTATGTTGCAGGAGCTTACAGTTCTTCTCCCCTCCCTTTGTTTTCACCATAATTGAGTGCCACATTCACTTACAAATTCAATTACCATTAAAGCATACCAGGATTGGCTCTTTCTTTTTTTAATTGCTTAAGGAATTTGTAGGACACAATTTGTGCAAACTATGGAAAGAAGAGGGAATGCACATGCAAGAAGGAAAAAAAATGAACTGTATAAATCATAGTCTGGCAAGTTCAAATTTTGACTTCAGAAATGCTGTATCTTTACCAGGCCTGTATCACAGGTATATATACAGTATCTCATAAAGTTCCTCAATTAGAGTTATTGGCCATATTTTTTGTGATAGGTTTTGTATAAAGCCAAACTTCTGTATAAATATATCCATAACACGTTCTGTTTTATCTAAGGCATTGATGTGAATATCAAGGATAACAGAGGTCTGACTGCTTTGGAAATTGTGAGGGAGCTTCCATCACAGAAAAGCCAACAAATAGCAGCTCTCATTGAAGGTAAAAAATGGGAAATAAAAAGGGATGTTAGCTTAAATATCTGAAGGTGGATACAAAGAGGCCATGTTAATGCTTAATAAAAAAATAAGTTATTACACATATTTGTGTGTGCGTGTGCGCGCGCGCACACACACACATATACACAAATACACAAATATATGTGGTACATTTTTCATTGCATAAATTCCCCAAAGTGCTGGGTTGCTTAAAAGCTATAGGGTGAATATGTAGCATGAATATTTAGAAGAATAAATTGTTTGTAATATAATGTGTTTCAAAGATTCCTAGCTTGATTGTTAATCTCCTTAATTTTTTTTAAACTTATTTTCGGTTGAGTTTGGGAGTAATATCTCTTATCCGAAATGCCTGGAACTAGAAACATTCCATATTTAGATTTTTATTTTTTTATTTTTTTTATTTTATTTTATTTTATTTTTTTGGAATATTTGCATATACATAATGAAGTATCTTGGAGATGGGACTCAAATCTAAATACAAAATTCATTTATGTTTTATATGCACTTTTAAATTTTGAATTTGAATTCAAATTATATACTGTTGTATATTGTTGTGGTATATATAACGTTGTATAATTGTTGTAGGAGCCAGCATGGAATAGTGGTTTTAGCATTGGACTACAGCTCTGAAGACCAGGGTTTAATTCCCCGTTCAGCCATGAAACTGGGTGACCTTGAGTGTGTCACATACTCTCAGCTCCAGAAACCACATGATAGGGTCGCCATAAGTTGGAAACAACTTGAAGGCATACAACAAAAACAACAATAATTGTTGTAAATTATATACCATTCTTTTGATGGGAGGGGAGGCTCAGTCTTTTAACAGTACTTCCCTTCTTGACTTCTTGCAGGAAACATGAGGGAATTGTGGATGCTTGCTTGGGACCACCCAAACACACTGTTTGCGAAATCTCTCAAGTGGTTTGGTGCCTTTTTTCCCCTCTCAGCTCACTTGGTACAGATAGTTGTATGGGACTGCATGTGTACTGCTTGCAAAGTCTTTTGGTCAGCTTGGTTTTTTTTCCCTTTTAGCTTGCTTAGTTTGCTTTTTTCTGTCTCAGCGTGCACAGTCCCAAGTGAGCCTCCATAATTCTCTCAAGATCCCTACAGGAAGAAGACTGGGTTCTGCTTTTCAAAAGTTTAGGGTTTTGGAGGTTTCAGATTTCTGGATAAGGGAGGCTCAAACTGTTTATTGGATCTCGTAGATAATGTACATAACACAAATAGTAAGATACAAGGCAACATTATTTAGGCAATAGTAAAAATAGAGTGCTGATGCAGACGGACGATTTTTTTTTAAGTATATGAATCATTAGAAGTTCAATCAAAAGCAGCCTTAAAATGGTTGTAATGCTTGTCAAATGATTGAGTAGTGGAGAAGAGGTGTATGTCCATTAGGTTTGCATTCCAAAACTGAGGATTCACCCCAGGGAAGGGTCCCTCTTTTTCATGGTTACAGCATTATTGTTTGGGTGGCTATTATCAGCTAATGTCATCCATGGGAGAAGAAAACTGTTTTAAGAAATTCCACTCACACATCTTATAAGCTCAGTGCTGCCTTGTGTCAACCAGGTATAATAAGCCTGTGTAGTATATTTCATCCATTGCCCTTGTGAAGAGAATTTGCAGGACTGAGGTTCTCTCCCTTGTCTTCCTTGGCAATACTCCCATCCCCTTCACATATACTATACAGAAGGTCACTGGTCCCTCCTGGATCAAATGAGCTGTGATACAGAGGGCAGAAATGCAAAAGGGTGATCCTTGATTATCTGGCAGGGACAGCTTTCATGAATAGAAGTTTTGTCTGTTAGTGGAATGACACTAGTTGTTACCAGCCAAAATTCTTGGATCTGAGAGTTCACTTATCAGGCCTTAAATGGATGAATTAAAAAGCCAGTTTTGCTCTTTATAAGACCTGTACCATGATACTACTTGTGCTGCCGCTACACATTCTTTGTTCCAACTGCTCACTTGCCCTTTTTATTTGTTCAGAGTGCACAACAGCAAGGAAAGCAGATAAAGTAGAAGAGAAGAGCACACCAGCATCAGCTGCTTCTACTGAAACTTCAGTTCAGTTACCCCAAGGTAAACATTTCTTGCAAAAGAAGGGGCTTAATTTGTTAAACGATAAAGGCACACACTACAGGTATAGCATAGGTGTGTCAGGTTCATAAAAAAGTAGATAATTTTATTGACCTTATGGTAGTTTGTAGACAAACCGGTATTTCAGATTAAGAAATGTTTCTTGTTTTTGCATACCTATATGGCAATATCTATGCATTCAAATGAGAGAGATTTTGGAGAGCCAGCATGGTGTAGTAGTTTGAGCATTGGACTATGACTCTGGTGATCGGAGTTCAAATCTTCACTTAGCCATAGAAACCAAGTGACTGACCTCAGGCAAGTCATATTCTATTAGCCTTGGAGGAAGGCTGCGGTAAAACCTCTCTGAACAAATCTTGCCAAGAAAACTCCATTATAGGGTCACCATAAGTTGGAAACAACATGAAAGCAGAAAACAACAAGATGGATTTCACTTTATTTTTTGCACCCAATATGGCTTTATTGCTAAATAGCTGAAATGAATAAAGAGAACAAAATAAAATGGATACTTACATCATAATATGTGTACTAGATACAAGAGAATATATTGCTTTAGATGTTTACTTACCATGTAAGTTCATCTAAATGAGCACCAGCATCTTCTGTTGGCCTCTTTCATTGAGCTAGTATCCAGTGAACTCACTTCAAAATAATTGAACTATATTTCCAGTGAAGTGTTGGAATTAAAATTCTTTCAGATAGTTCCTATACAAATTTCTGTTTCTAAACTGTCTTCAGATATAATGCATTACAGTAATAGGACTGGGAATTATGGCATGGATTATTAGGATAAACTCTCTGTCCAGTAGGAAGCTACAGCTAGCATACCACTCTGCCACAGAAGGCAGCAGATTTTCTGTTGAGAAAGCTATGATAAGAGAGCAGTTTGAGTATGATCCGTGTGTCTACACCACATCCAGAATCAGCTGAACTCCTTTTCCTTGAACTAGTGACCACCCACCTACAAAACTTAAAGAAACCTCAGCTCTTATTGTTGCAATTGAGCTTCGTGTTTTGGTTCTTTTCCATCTCTTTAGTAGGTTCAGGCATTAGTCAGTGTCAGAATTCCATCGTTTGACTTAGCTGATAAGGAGATCTAGAACTAGCTGTCATCTCCATACTGATGGCATCCCAGTGCATATTCCTTTGAGGACAACCTAAAATCCTATTGATCGCATAGTAAGCATGCCGTGGGGCTGAACAGTAGCTACCTGAAAGAAATGACCATCATGTAGGAGCATAACAATCATATTACTATGCTCCCCACTTAACAAACTAGAAGGATAAATGATCAGTGACATCTGTATTCCCAAACTGTTCAAGGAAGTCAGCAGCAACACATGGCAAATAGATGGTAGAAGGATGACTTTCCAAAGTGTAAACCTATTTTATTCACTTTTTATGAACTTTTTGTCAAAGACATCCTTTAATTTAATAAATAGAAATATAAATTACAAAAAAATTACATATGATCGCTGTACATCACAGAAATTGGTCTGGCAAGTGCCCATAGACTTGAGGGGAATGTTCTAGAGCTAAATAGCTTTGGCAGGAATTCCACCCTTTCCTACATACTGAGCATGTTTCTGTGTTCAAAAGCTACTCTCCCCTTAGTTCCATGGTCTGCTGAGGGGACAAGACTTCCTGGAAAAGAGGGGAGGAGGGAGGGTTGTGTAAGTGCACAGATGACCACTCAAAGAACCAGTTACAGGTAACTAATCTGTTCATACTTGAAATTTCTTGTATGTGTGTTTGTACAGATTTTCACTAATAAGTGAAGTACAGTTAAGAAAATGGATTTAGCTCTGATTTGTTATGTACTTTGAGTTGCAGTGTTTGTCACTGTACTAAATTACAGGATATATTTAATACAATGTTTGTAACATCCCTTATAAGTAGTCTTTGGGTGCTTCCCCAATTGTTCATGGAGGAATGAAGTAGTCCTATAGGAGTTCTTAGGAAAATAGTGCAATCTATTTTTTTTTTTAGGGAGGAAAAGAAACTCTTACCACAGTTTGACACTGCAAAATACTTACTCTGAAAACATGTTGGTTGCAACTGTTGATGATTTATAAACCTTTGCTCTCTCTAGGAAATGTGGAAAAAGCAATGACAGAACTGATCATAGATTTTGATGGGAAGACAGAGGAGTGTCCATATGAAGCGTTGTACAATGCAACCTCTTGCCATTCTTTGGACAGCCTGGCCAGTGGAAGATCTTCAGACAGAGACTCAGTGAACAGGGAGGCGGAGATGACAAGTGTTAGAGTGAGGCCTGTATGTAGCCTGATGTGTGTTGTCTTTTCCCTTTGTATGGAAATTAGTCTGGGATTTATCACCAGGCTGTGCACTCTCCACAACTGCAGTAAGTTGATAGCCTAGCCACACAGTTTGGAAATAATATTAAATAATTGCAAGAGGCTTTGATTACTGAGCAAATGGAAACTCCTCCCTGCTGCATGTGCTATGCGTGATGTTCTCTGAGAGCTCTTAAGCATTATAACTTCATGCAATGGCTAGCTTAATTTTGATAAAAATTTATTTTACACATACATACTTGGCTATTGAGAGGTATTAGCTGTAATATAATCTCTTCACATTACTAATGTTGTTCACTCAATAAGGAAAGAAGCTTGTCTAGAGCATGATCTTCACTTAATTGTTTTTTTAATTCAGTTTTATTCCATCAAAGAACAAATTTTTGTATTCCAAGCATCCTGAATGCAAGACTTATCTGTCACAGTGTTAGTATGTGATTTTAATTTGACAGGAAATCAAATTGGCACCAATAGATGGCATCCAGTAGGGGGAGCTTTGAAACTTAAAGGATAACTCATGTGCCTCAAGTTAGTTTTCCACGAGAAGATCAGTCTTGCTTAAAAGAACCTGCTTTTGCTGTGCCTAATAATCTGTGTCATGTCTGTTCTGTGGAAGAGATGACATTGCACTTTGGAAGCATGCTACGTTGGCTCCAACATATCGGGCTGAAAAGCTTCATAGAAAAGTTTAAATGTGCACATATAACATTGAAGCAGAGGAAAAGAAGCAAAATCCAAAAGCTGACTGGAGAGAGTGTTGCTCACTCTAGTGCAGTATCATAATGAAAAATATGACATATTAGGTATTAAGGCAAAGATTTGGTGGCTGCCCCATATTACAAGCAGGCCAAATATTTCAAAATCATGCCATGACCTAAAGTTGAAAATATGATAGTTCCTCTGTATGGACGGACTTCCCTTTTGTCAAACAGGCTCAGCTTAGTTGGTATAATACCTTAAGTGAAGGTAAAAAGAAAGTTGAGAAAGAGACAAAGTAGAGATGAAGCATAGGTGAATGTAGGTCTGTCACTGGGAACACTATAGCAGAATCTTCTTGTTTAGCCCAGTGAGCAAGTCTGATCTGAAAGCTTTTTACACAGGCTGGAGAAGATACTATATGACTTGCTTGCCATGTTAAAGGGCTTTCTTGATAGTTGGCTGGTTCCCTTACAAGACTGGCTTAGCCTAAAACTGTGCACATTACATTAAAAATATGAAACTTGGCATGTTTGGACATTTTCTGATACAAAAGATTGAAAAGTTAGCCCAGTGAACAATGCTTTCCCTATGGATGAAGCGGGAGACTGGCATATGTATTGTTCTGTCTTTATGACCATGAGCAAAAATTGTCCTGCCTCATGAGCAGTTATTCTTAATGTGATTTTAGCAGGGACTGTCTTCCTGGCGTTCAGCGTTAAGAAGTGCTGCAGATTGGGCTAGGAAGGCAGAAGTGAATCTTAATGGCAATTCATATGGATAATTCTTGACCAAGCCAATACAGTGTCAGTTTGCCCCAGTAACAGTTTGCACATTTATTTTTGCTTTTTCATGTCTGGGGTTAATATCAGTTCAGAAAGGAAATAGCTTATTTTTAATATCAGTACATTTCATTTTTAAACAATATTTTCTGGCAAGCCATTGATGATGTGTGTGTGTGTAAAAAAATGTTAATAAGGTCTCATATTTCATTGTCAATATTAACATACATTTTGTGTTTTCTTTTGTATTCATATGCATTGACTTTAGTTTGTTATTAATTGGACTAGGTTGCTATAATCACTCTTGATGTAGAAGGGTATTCATTTATAACTGAAAAGTAGAAAAGTAAAAACTCACTTATTCTAAACCTGGAGTGATATAAACAGGGATCCACATCACTGCTTATTGTGTGTCCACACCAAGTTTGATGCTTTTAATTCACAGTGCACAGTTGTTTTAAAAACATTTCTTAACCACTGAGCTGAATAGTTCCTTCTCATTCAGTCTCAGAAGTGAGTATCTGTTTGTCCTTTTGCTGTAGACTAGTTGGTAGGTTAAAACTGGAGTATGTGTATTTTCTACGCATGCACGTATATGTTAAAATATATCCTGCAAATCTGAATCCTGCCTATCTGGTAGTAAAGCATTATTTCTAGAGTCACATGTAGACACATTAAATCTTTGAGTATATTCAATGCCAGTTGCCTGAAACTGAATATTGTGATCAGTTAGATGGTGCAAACAGCATGAACATCTTGCGGCAATAATGCCACGATAGATATAATAGTAACAAGATAGCTTATAGTGGGGTTAGATATATCAAATACTGCATTGCAGCATTCCCGTAATGAATTTCTGTGACTTGGAAAACACGATATCAGAGCCCAACGATATCAAGCAATAACATACAATATTAAGCTAAAAACACTTCTAAAAACATTTCAGTGCCATCCGAAAAGTCCTGAAAGGAAGCCAGACACCAATTTGAGTGCTTAAGTGCAGCAAATCCTTTTGCGCTTGCTTCCAAAAAGATTTGAAATTTTAAAGTAAATGTGATGCAAGGCTGTGATTTATGGGTTTCTCTACTCCAGAGAGAACGTCCACCTCCTCCTGCTAAACCTCCCCCTGATGAAGAGGAAGAACATGTAGAAAAGAAGCAGAGTGCATCCTCTAAAGTAAGTGTATTATTCTCCTGTTGTGCTGCAACAGAAGCAGTGTTTTAAAATATTTAGTTTCTTTTGCAAAGACAGATTTGCACTGATACTATTAGGAAAATTATGTTATCTACCAGCTCCACACTTGCTCATGGCATCTACACCTTTCACTCCCTGGATGGTTCATGGAATTAATCCACATAAGATAATGGTCTTTTTTTAATAGTTCGTTTGTTCTTTTCAAGTAGTTCTTTTTTGAAGAAAAAGTTACTCTAGGATTCATTACTTTAAATTTTCTCTAAAAGTTACTGTGAAGCTATGCTCAGTGCACATATAATAGAAAGCCATGATTTTACCACATTAGAAACCATTATTCAAACACTGTCTATCATCTACTTTAATATCTATGAGAAACAGATTTAAAGTTTTTGTTTTCAGTGAACTACAGTTCCCCTTGATGTCTCAGATTAGGAGGTGTGCTTTGTTTATATCAGGAATGGGAAATGACTGGCCTGTGTACTGCCTGCAGCTTCCCTCCAATTATTTTATTACTTAAAAAAAACCCTGAAAAAGCTCTCCTTGTGCCCCTAGGTGTGATCAGGGGCAATTTTGCCTGGTTTGCCTCTCCTATAGTGTTTAAAGCTAAGTGAGGACATGATTTCTGCTTGGTTGGGTGCAAAACAGGCCTCAGAGGGCCCAAATTAGCAAAATTGCCCCTGTGGCCCAGCTGGATGGTGATGGGACATGGGGGAGGTGTGGTCTCCAGGTCAACTGGGTAGAGTTCAGTTTGCAGCGCCCAGACCCAAAGTAGTTGCCCACCCCTGGTTTAGGCTGTGGTTAGTGAGAACATATCAGTATCAACTTTAAAAAAATGAAGTCCTGGTTTGTTCTATGCTATAGGCTATAATGTTTCCCTTAGTTTTAACATAACATTACTATGACAAAATAACATTCAAAATTGGATCCTACTTGTGAGCATGAAAGAAGAAAGGGGCAAACATGACCCAGAGGCTCATCACAATTAATTTTCATAACCAAAATTCCATAAAACTGATCCAGTCCAGTATAGCTCATGCGTTTTCTTTAGTCTTGGAAAGTTCTTCAGAATGTTACAACTTCTGATCTGAAACTAGCATGCTAATCCAAGATCCAGGCCAGTTCTTTCATCCCATTTGTTCCAGCCTTGATAATTGGAACCTGGGAAAGGAATTTGGAAAAATCTTTCAGTTGGAGTGGAATGGTGGGAAACCACCAGGGAAAAAAGGATGTAGAAGAAATTGGCACATGGTTTTTTGAATGGTGAAGAATGGCATCAAGAAGCTTGCAGAGGCTGTAGTAAAGGCAGAAATGGTAATTGTTGATCTGTTTAGGAAGACAGTCAGTTATATCAGGTTATATTTTGACTGTCTTATATCTGAGACATTAGTCTGTACACTTCCATGGACACCCTGAGAAAATGGCCATGGTTCTGCTAACTGATAATAGATTATGACATGACTGCATCTGGAATGTGAACTTTGTTTGCTCAGGGCATGGTCACCAAGAGAAAGAGTCGAGGAAGCACAGCTGATGAAGAAGAGGAGCATCCTTACGAGCTTCTGCTAACAGCAGAAACTAAGAAACATACTGCAACAGACAAAAAAACAAAAGGTAAGAGCTTACTGCAAGAATATATAGATAGCAAGTATTGGATAAAAGTGAGCAGCCTGCAAAATTACCTGCTTTTTGTTAGGAGAAATCATTGAAATCTTTGTGTATTGCGTAGTAGCTGACTTAGGTCACATTTTAGGCATGGGACGAATCCAGAATTTTCCGAATCTGAATCCCTGGAAGGTTCTGGGAATCCATGAATCTCATGAATCTTGAATCTTTCGAATCCTTTTTTAAAAAAGAGTTTAAAAAGCAACAGAAAGAAGGGTAATCTTGGGCAGGTCACTCTCTCTCAGCCTTAGCAAAAGCTTAGGTAAAGGCAAACCTTCCTCTGAAGAAATCTGGCCAGGACAATTGTCATAGTTTTGCCTCAGGATTTCCCCAGACTGAAAATGACATGAAGGCCCTTTCTACACAGGCAGGAAAATGTGGATTAATCCCACATTTTCCTGCCTGTGTAAACAGGGCCACATACTACAGTACAGAGATAATCCAGGTCAAAACTGGATTTTCTTTGCATAGTTCCTTATGGCATCCTGGGGTTTGTAGTTTGATGATGCACCAGGCCACTTTGGCAGAGAAGACTGTGACACCTTGTAAAAACTACAAACCCCAGAATTGTATATGAAAGAGCTTTGCAAGGGAGCTATGCAAAGGAAACTTTCAGCTGTCCTTGAAATCTCAAGAAGACTGTACCTTCCAGCTGATCAGGCCTTTGGCGCGCCCCAGAGGAGCTAATTTTTAAAAACAAATTTTCCTTTCTGCTACTTGTAGTTTGTCATGTGGCTCATGAGAAACCATGACAGACATTTCACTTCTCATCCTAGTCTAGCTATAGGTTTACAACGAGGCATTGGTCTTGTGGAAGGAGGTACACTGGTCTATGTGTGGCAATCACTGGGTGAGATCGTGTGACCTTCCCTCTGCCCCACTGCTTCTGATAGGCGTTAGGCCCAGTGACCCCAGCATTGATACATAACATTAATTTTCAGCACAGAAAATAGTGCTGAACTTAAATACTAAATGTTCAATTTAAATATATTAGAGTGCAGCCCCAGATGTAATTTCTGAAATTGTTAGCAAAGGCCATTATTACTCCAAGGGAAAAATTCACCTACTAGCCATCTGCCCTTGTGTATCTATCTCCCAGGCTTTCAGGCATCCTGGTCTCCCGGGTTTTCAGGTGTCGTGGTCTCCAACAAACTATTTGGTTGGTGGATTCAAAAGATTTGGTTTGCCTATTTTAGCACAGGAATTCAGATTCACGAATCTCGAATTCTTCCCAAGGATTCGAGGATTTGCTTGGCCCATCCCTATCACATTTGTAAGATTCCAGTTAAAATATTATTGCTTTGCTGTGTCACTGGTAATGGAGTAAGGCTTCATTTTTGTAAACATAAAGATTGTGAGTGTATGTTAATTGTTCTTTAAAAATATGTTCTTAACTGAAATAAATCTGGCAAAAATGTCTGATCTTGCCAACAAGAGTTATAGAAATGATCACTATGCAAGTAGTAGCGAAACAGAGTCTCATTTTCGTCAAAGTATTTGTCATTACACTAGCTGGTGTTGCCATCTGAAAGTATGTAACGTACTCTTCTAGATTATAAATAGCTGGAAAAGTAAATTTTATTATTGTTGTTCTTATGTGCCTTTAAGTCATTTCCGACTTAGGCAACCCTAAGATGACCCTATCACAGGGTTTTCTTGACAAGATTTTGTTCAGAGGAGTTTGCCATTGCCTTACTCTGAGGCTACAAGAGTGTGATTTGCCCAAGGTCTCCAGCTGGTTTTCATGGCCAAGTGGAGATTTGAACCTTGGTCTCCAGAGTTGTAGTCCAGTACTCAAACTACTGCACCACACTGGTAAATGACAAAGATTTTTTTAAAAAACCACGTGCAAACAAATCTTCTGTTGGGACAGAAAACCCCATGATAGGTTTGCCTTAGGGTCAGCACAAGTCAGAAATTGTTGGAAGGGACACAACTATAACAAAATGGAAGTCAACCATCCCATGTTCCATACTGAATTCTTCTCACCTGCAGAAGCCCAACTGATCTGTTTTGGATATCAGTTTACAATCCAGTGTATAAGTGTGTTGTGAACAATTACAAAACTTTCCATTTTTCCCTTTAAGAGAGAGTTAACATGAATGTGCTTACTGTTTTCCATTTTTCATGTATCATCCATAATAATAAAAGGCAGGAATATTTGCTTCTTCTTCCCCTCCCTAACCATTACACAATTATACATATGAATAGCTTCTCAGCACTCACGCCAAGTATAGGAGGATGTAGGCAACAATCATGAGAGCCATTGCAATTCAAATGGCAGAGCTTAAGCCTCCTACAATGTGATCTTGTGCACTTTAAGTGGCAAGCAAGTCCCACTGCATTAACTGGAGTAGCTTTTTGGTAAGAATACACAGGATTGCCACTGTAGATCTTGACAACTAAGGCTCACTCTCTGTAAATAGTTTAACAGAAATGTACCTCCCTGTACATTCGTATTCCATGTGTATTCAATTGTACTTGCTGATTCAGATGACATTTTTTCTAGTATTCTTTTTTAAGTATTACTAAATAAGCTAAATTTTTCCTCCTCTTTAATATTTTCCCAAAATAAACGTACCAAGTTCCCTTGTAGTTTCTTTAACCTTTCCAGTTCTGAACTGCCTTGAATCCTGAGACATGTGAGTGGATATAGTACTAATTATGATCACACAAAGGATGAAAATTGTATTGATTTCCCGACTTGTGAGCTGAGTAATTCTTCTCTCTTAAAATAACATGGGTCTTCTAAGTATTTTATGCTTATTTATTGAAGTGAATAGTATGCTAAAAATAATCACATCACATTTGAAAGAGTTTACATATAACTTTAAGGCGTGATTTAGCATTACAAAGACAAGTCACAGCAAATCTCAGGCTTATGCTCCCCTTGCCTCCAACTGCCATTTTAGATTTGCTGTAGAGTAGGTCTTCAGACATTGAACTGTGGCTGATCTTAGCTGTGGCTTATTCAGATAAGCCGGCTTCATAATACATGGTATGAAACTGAGTTTGTTTCAACAACACAAAGTAAAAATTAGCCATGGTTTGTTAGATCTGGATATCACAAGTCATATTGATTTTTTAAAAAATGGAAGCAGGAGCTTCTAGGGTCCTTGAGGACTAATTGGGGAGGGTAAAGAGAAAGTAGGCAATATGCAACCTGAGCTCAGTCTTCTCTTCATGATACTAGGTTATTGTTTCCTTTGATATGAAGCAACTCAGCGGTTTAATTGTGTTTTGCTTCCACATAATATGTTATGGGAGTTGGATGTATATTTTTAGCTATGTTTCTGTTTAGGCAGATTAGATTGATTGATTGATTGATTGATTGATTGTATTTCTAGGCTGCCTTTCTCCCAGAATTGGGACCCAAGGCAGCTTCCAACAATAAATACACATTAAAAACATTAAATGCATTCAAAACATTCAAAATAGTTAAAAATATCCAACAGATATAAAATCATAAAAAAGGATATTTAAGTACAACAGTTGATAAATGAAGCTGCCTGGCTTAAATGAAAACCTGTTTGAAGAGAAACGTTTTTGCCTGTCGGCGAAAGGAGAGCAGGGAGGGAGCATGCCTAGCCTCCTGTGGTAACGTGTTCCACAGGGTGGAGGCAGCCATTGAGAAGGCTCTCTCCGGTGTCCTCACCGGGTGAACCTGAGATGGTTGTGGGACAGAGAGAAAGCCTTCCCCAGCAGATCTTAAGGTTCTAGCTGGCTTGTACAGGGAGATATGGTTTTTCAAATAGCCTGGACCTAAGCCGGATGGGAGATCAGATCAGGTTGTTCTGTTAAATTCTTTATATTTATCAGTTTTGGGAAAATTTTGCACTATTGAAAAGTTTTCTGAAAAAATGGTCATAATTCATTATACATAACTAGGAGTTTATTTGCTAAGAATGCTGTTCATTTCAAATAAATGAAACTGACCTAGGAAATTGTTGCATTAAACTACTTCATGAGAATCCCCTTTTCAAGGCTGTGTTTGAATGTTATATTTATGCCTGCTTAGAAAATATCTAAATATGTAGCAGCAGCAAAGACAGCCAGTGTTGATAGTGGTTTAAGCATTGGATTATGACTCTGGAGACCAGGATTCAAGTCCCTGCTCCATCATGGAAACTCCCTGGGTAAACCTGGATAAATCACATTCTCTCAGCCTCAGATGAAAGAAAGGCAAACCACCTTTGAACAAATCTTGCAAAAAAAACCCCTAGGGTTACCATTTCAAATAAATTCTGCAATTCAGTCAAAAACTCATGCAGCATGAGTATCTGTTTGGGTACTCCCCAAGCTGATTCTATACTTCTGATAGCAGTGTCCTGCAATGCACATCATGAAAAAGCATGCCTGTGTTTTTCCCCTGTTCAGAGAGTAGATGTATCTCAGTTTTAAGAGGTCTTGAACTATTTTGGAAGATATTACCTATTGGGCAGAAAAAAATAGCGTATTAGGAGCATAAGACCTTACCTCTTGCCCTGTTAGATCATTGGCCCATCTTCACCAAGTACTGTATAAACTTATTAACTCCTCCAGATCTTCAAGGTTTCAGATGGACTTTTCCAAGTCTTGGAGATACCAGAAATTCAGTATGGGGGCTTCTACCTTCAAAACATGAATTCCACCACTGCACTGTGACAAATCTTAGTTTTCCCTGTCTCAGTTTGTAGCTGTTATATATCTACATTGGTGTAGTGATTTGAGCACTGGACTACAACTCTGGAGACCTGGGTTCAAATCTCTGGCAAGCTCAGCCTCAGAGGAAGGCAAAGTCAAATCCCCTTTGGACAAATCCTATGATAGACTTGAAGGTCACCATAAGTCAGAAATAACTTGAAGGCACATAACAACAAATATCTCATAGTAAAGTTGTGTTGTGATCTGTATCTTCAAAGCTGCTGGTTTATGGCAGATATGACTTGTGACTGATGGGTACATAAATCTTTCTTTGTTTTCTTACTGAGCATAGCCTGCTTCCTTAAGTAATAAATTTCTGACCATGTGATGCCAGAGAAGTTGAATCCTTTTGCTGAGGAGGGGACAAAGATGTCAATCATGTTGCCTAGATATTCAGAAAATATACTGAATTGGATATTAGAAAATGTCATGTTCACTGTGGTCTTAAATCCTAATTGACAAAGGGCAGTTATTTGTAGTGTAAATGTCAAATAATTTTATTTTAAAAATCTTAGGTGAATCATCATCAGGTGCTGCCGGTGGTGTCCAGCCACAGGTAGGACAGACTGGATCTTTAGCAAGCATTCAAGTTAAATATAATGGGAATAAATAATTAGATTGGGGGAAAAACTTTTACATTTGAGTATAATTAAATATAGTGTGTATATTTATTGTTCAGAAGACATTTCTAAAATGATAACAGAGATGATACTTAAAAGTACCAAAAAATTTTCAGAACAAGATTAAATGGTAAAGGGACTATACATGCTGGAAGTGTAGTAAGGAAAATACCTTTCACTTCTGTATGTGCTGTGTTTGCCTTATGGGAAATGAAAAAATACATTACAATTAGTTGTTTAGCTTAAGTTTTAATGTGCTGTTTGAAAAGGAAGTTAAGAAAAAGATTGTGTGTTTTAATTATAGCTAAGATTAAAATTACTATAAGTACATGCTTCCATTTCCTTCCAGTTATAGAGAAATAATTTATTAACGTAGTATTGAAATTATTTAATGATCAAATGAGCACAAAAGGTGATGAAAGAGGTTGTTTAAAAATTTATTCGAATGAGGGAGAGTAACAAAATACTAACTCTTAATAGCTTGGCAATTATATATAGTCTTCATATGATATTGACAAAAATGAAGTTATGAAAGAAGAAAACAGATTTTATATTACCTTAAATGTTGACAGGTTGTGGCAAATCTATCTCTTTTCTAAAAAATATACAAACCTTTGTAATACTGCATATTAAAAGAGTCTTCTGTGCAGTAGAATGCCATTTTTATTGAATATAGGGCGGCTCCAAATACTAATCTTGGTGATCTGTACTGTCCGAAAGTCTTACTAAATCATACAGTGTTTGAAAAAGAGTTTTCCTATCATTTCTTGTATTATTGCAGCAATTGTTTAGACATAGCTATGTCATATTCTCTTACCAGTTGTTTGTTGGTGATACTAAAAGTTTGGATTTTCACACTATGATACAGTATTTTAAGTAATTTGAATATCCAGTTCATTTCTGTGTGTGACATGCAGTTAAAATGAGAAGCTGTTGTACAGAGGTTAGAAAAACAATAACCTGCATAAGCAGCAAATGTAATTGGGGTGTTTTTCTAAATGGCTTAGCTAATCTGTAACAAGGATTCATTGAGATTCCATGGTGTACTGAAATCAGTAAAAAAGGTATAGTTATTAAGAGCTGCTTAGGCATCTGAGGATGCAAATTCTAACAGCTCCCTACAGCTCCCAGCTGCATTGCCTCAGGCTGCCCAGTGGCTCTGACACCAGGACATCCCTGTACTCAGAAAGGTGGGATAATAAATATTGAGTAAGAGACTGCAAGAATGGACAAGTCAGAATTGCAGAAGAGGACAGATGATAGGAAAAAAGCCTATTAGCAAAAAAGTAGTGATGGCCTCATTGCTAGTTTTCAAATTTCTATAGAATTGGAAGATGCATATGAAGTAACAGTGTTATATAATTTTTTAGAAACAGATTCTCTTTGGAGAAAGCTCTTCTAGACAGAGGTACTTTCGCTACTGAGCAAATAAATTATGTTGTCATGATGCACTTGTATAATCTAAAAAGGTTATAGCTTTCACAGTGTTAATGTGTTCGACAAAAAGAAGCAACTGCCAGGCCAAGTATGGTACATAAATAGATAAGTGGTCTGGTAGTACTAGTGTATATCTTTATATTCTAAAGCAAGGGTGTAACATGTAATTTTTTAGATTGCAACACCCATTAGCCTTACCCAAGTCAGTGGTGAGGGCTTATGACAATTGTGATTCAGTGACAGCTGGATATCCACATTCTTTATCTCTGATCTAAACAGTTGATGGTTCTTCTGCTCTAATCGGGGTAAATGTTTCAAAAGGCACATAGATATCTAATACTGGCCTAAATGCACTTGTTAGTGCCAACTATAAAAGACCTGTTAATTCAATGAAACATAAGAGTTGACATAAGAGTTGACTTATCAAGTTGGGTGTTATAAGTAGATTAGGCTGCAGTTTGTGCCTTTTGGGAATTCTCCTCTGACATATTAAAACTTTATGAAGATTGCTATCATAAAAGAAATATGCAGGTACCATCTGAATTATCAGGATGAGCATGGTCAAGAGCTAGGGCTTCAATGTTTCCCACAGGTTTTTTCTTTTCCTCTAGCCTTTTGCCTAATGCAGGCTTATATCTTTCCTTGCTCCTTCTGTTTTAATTCTGGTTTCCACTTACACAAAATCACAGTTTGAAATCTTGGAACAGGATATATAACATAAAGAGAATATATGCAGTTATAGTTAAATTGTGAAGTGTTTATTTTGGTTATAAAACCTGACCCCTACCTCTGTTAATGGCATTGAAATATAAATAATACAAGATCCCTTTGCAGGCTTGGCCACGAAAAGGTCCATCTTCTCAGGATGGTCAGTGGCCACTCAGTTGCCAAGCATCTTCTGAGTTTTCTTCTAGCCATTCTGAGCAATATTCAAGTCCTGACTCGCAGTTGGTGGAGATGCCAAAAGGTAGGTATTTATTGCAAGTTATTCCAGGTCATTCCAACTTCGCAGAAGTGTGCATGGAAAAATGGGTGTTTGCTTTTTCTTCTGTTTTCCAAGTTATCTTTTGGACTCATAAAAACATGGCTGAAATACTCACAAATTTCTCTCACAAGACTTTGCTCATGTGCCAGAGGATATTTTTGTGTTTGTAGTGTTGCCTTGAGGAGATGGAAAGCACAGCCACTGTTTCATTTGAACAGTGGTCCCATTGTTGGTCATCCTTGCTGGCTTTGGGACAGTCAAATGTTCCAGTGGGCAACACACACTGTCAGCTGCTTTTCCACCCTGTGATACTGGTTCTGCTAAATGTTAACTCTATGCAGATGGCATGTGAACCAGAATCACATAGCTCATATGTGAGGGGCAAGGTAATGAGACATTCTACACTTTGCCATAGGTCAGAAGCAAGAAAAGATGGTTAAATTGATACTGTGAACTACAGTATCCCATCAGATCAAAATAGGAGTGCTTAGGAGCTAGTATACAAGTTCTTTCATTGCAGAAATCTATCTTTTTCCTGATTTCCATACACTAATATGTTTGATATTAGTGTCTTAATATTAATATGTACTGGGCACAACTGCACCAAAATTAAGCATTTTTAATTTGTTTGTACTTGAATCCCCTGAATCAAAAACACTTGACATTCATCTGAAGTCATCAGTGTCTCTCCTCCTCTGCCCCTCCCTGTCCCCAAACATGCATAAAGCTTTAAAGTCACTTTTTCTGGTTAGTCCATAGAAGTAAGCTTACTTTTCTGCTCCCAAAAGGACCATCCAGTATTTAACAATTAAAGGAGATTTTGACTAATGTGCTGTTACGGAATGCTGGATAACTGGTAGGTTTTATTTTGGGAAACGTTTTTATGAGAGTTGTTCAGCATGATTGTTTATGACAAACTTTTGACTTATTAATATAAGTCAATTATTCATGCTTTAACCAAGTCCTGGTATTTGATACAACATATTAAAACAAGTCTAATAATAGTGTCACATTTCAACAGCAGTTCATATTGCAAGGAGATGATTGCTGCAGTAAAGCAGGTCACTTTATGTAGAGAAATGAGTTACATGAAGCAAGGTTTTGTAAGAGTTAATCTTTCTGTGAAGCACTTATTTCTCTTCCATAAGGAGGTGAGTTCATGCCACTAGGGAAGGAAGCAGCTGTAGGGAGGAGGGGGAATGTTTTCAAACTTGCAGGTTGTTTGCAGCTCTTTTTTCCCCCACCCAGTGCTCTGTGCCAAGAGTAGGGAGTGCTGCTCTAAATAACACTTTGGCCTTTATGGAAATATCTTGTGTTCCAGGAGTCTCAGCCTGCCCCTCTCTGCAGAGTATAGTTAGCACTTCTCCAAACCTTATATAGCAAGGGCTGATTGTTAGTGTTAACAGGAATAAAATGAAACGGGGCGGGCTGCCAGATTGCATAAATCAGGCCAGTGTTTGGAATTTCATAAATGCTCTGACTTCGGGTACAATCTGAATGTGCTGAACAATACTGAACTGTTCTTTCTTATTTCTCTCTCTCTTCAAGGGTGGGGGTAGGGAGTGTGAGTCCTACTGATCTTGACTTTTGGGCGTTTGTGTTAATTTTGTTGTTGTTGTTTCTGTCCTTTTGAAGACCAAAGCAGGAGCAGCAGTAACCACAGCCAAACAGATCCACAGGACATCCCAGTACTGGATCAGTTCTCAGGTCTGCTACATGGTTCTTCTCCGGTGTGTGAAATAAATGAGGACCCTTTCAGACTCATTTCTGCTGTGGGCAAAGAAGGTACAGAGCGGACTGTTATGCAGCTGGAAGATGTTGAGGCATCTGATTCAGTACAGACTAGCACTGCAGACCAAAATAAAGTGGTCTATTCAACCATCCGTCATAGCTGTGACAAGTTGGACCCTGAAACTTTAGTACATCCTCATTTGCCACAGCATCCTGGTGGTGCTGAGGAAGGAGACAAGAGCAGTGTTGTGGGCAGAGTTCATCCAGGAGGCAAGCCCAGAGCAGAACTCAAACTTAGCCGTAGCTTGTCAAAATCGGACTCTGACCTTTTGACGACTTCACCAACAGAAGACGATACTATGGGGAGCAGAAGTGAATCCCTTTCCAATTGTAGTGCTGGGAAAAAAAGGCTTGAGAAATCACCTTCCTTTGCATCAGAGTGGGATGAGGTGAGGCTAAGTTTTTTTAGTGAATTCAGTATTGCTGCATGAGCTGAACTGATAAGAGGTTTTCAGAGTTGGAAAGAGTGGAAGCGATGCTATTTGTCCTATCTCTGTTTTACTTTGGTTGATAATTAAAATTACCTTCATAAGTTAAACTCGTAACTTTGAACATAGTTACTTCAGAATTGTGGATAAAAGATTAATTTTTTTCTAGTTAAAATTAGGGTTCAGGGTGTGAATGTTGCTGGTTTGTCCCTAACTTTGTAGAAGTCAGAATGGGGGCAGGGGGGAAAGCATAAAATGCTGGAGAATCAGTTGTCAAATTGGAATAAGCTTCCACAGCTAAGTCTCTTGATAATAGTTTGGAAAAAAGAATGGGTCACATATCTAGGTCACCGCTTTCTGCTCTGTATTAATGAGAAAGCATCAGTAAAGACATGGAGTACCTTAGTATTATTGCACAGGTGGCATATTCAGACTCTCCTGAAGTAGATCAAAAGATTAATTGAAAGTCAGCTTGGGGAGCAGTCCTGTGGGAGAAGATCCTAATAGACATACTTTGTCACTTCCAAAGTCCTACTGGGCCCTTCTTGGCAGAGTGGAAGTATTGGTGTGGTAGGTGTTCATCTGTTTCCCCTTTGTGTGGCTTTTTGAGTACTTTCAGAAAACAAGTACTCCTGGAGTTAGATGCATTTTCTGTCTGAATTTCTTTCCATATTTGGGGCCTGGGAGGCTGTGTAGTAACTGATTGGTGTTTTGAGGTGGGATCTGAGATCGAATTATCTTCTCTGACATGGTACACTGACAGTGTTGAAGAGGGATTTGTGTTTTATCCTATAGCACCAGAAACCATAACACTGGGTCCTAAATGTGTGAGTGTTTCTTAAGAGGTCAAGTATTTCCTGACAGAAAAGATAACCTTGATGAAAAAATCAACTGAGATTAAATGTTCTTCTTGTAACCTTGCCGCGGCATTACTATAGCATTTCTTGCTGATTCTAATTAAAGCATAGTTACATGAAAGATGTTTCATACTCATTAAAAGGGCAATCCTATCACAGCTGAGGGTACAGAAGAAGCCATTGTCTGGAAAACTGTAGTCTGATATGTCCTACAGAATTAGGATTTCAGTAAAATAAAGCAATTTTCAAGAACAATATTGAAAAAGTAGACAAAATGAACAGAACATTGGATTTCTACTCATTACACATCTTTGTCCTATGTAAAAATTAATGTTCTTTACCCAAATGTAGCACATGATTAGTTTCAGGACCATGAATGGACTTCTATAATATTCAAATAATGAGGCAAAACTAAATGTATTACTAAGCAGAGTGTATGTATACTTTAATGTTGGCAGTTACCAATGGCAGCAGTGATGGTTTTGTTTGCATTGCTGTGAATATGTACTATCTATGGTAATCCAATACTGTTTGGAACTACTAAGTACCATTAGTTTGTGGTTGATATAAGAGGATGGTTTTTGTATTTGGTTGGCTGGTTGGTATATGAGTGTTCTTGGTCTGGAAAGTGTCCCATGCAATGCAAAATCACTTTTAGCAATATTTTTTAATTTAATCATGTTACCAAATCCTACTTAAAATTAAAATGCTGGAAAATATAAATACATGTGTGTATGTGCCTTCGAGTCATCTGTTGACTTATGGTAACCCCATAAATTTCATAGGATTTCCTTTAGGCAGTGAATACTCAGGGGTGGTTTTGCCAGTTCCTTCTTCTGAAATATAGCTCACAGCATCTGGTATTCATTGGTGGTTTCTCATCCAAGTACTAATCACAACTGCCTCTGCTTAGCTTCCAAGATCTGCTAGGATCTGGTGCTTTTAGGATATGTAGGCTAAACTGGTCTTTAGTAACCTTAAATAGTTCAAGATGTGTTTTTTCTCTTTTAGTCAGGTTTGATTAGGTTTAGTGGTACCGAGATCTAATCCACTTTTTAATCCCAATTAAAGTAGATTTTTAAATCAGTGGAGTATATGTAAGTGTTGATTTACTAAATTTCCATTGATCAGTGGGTTTACGGTAATTGAGATTTATCCTAAGACTGTAGAGAACTTCTGGAAAAGTTACTCATCTTGCAGTTAAGTGTTTGTGGTTTATTTGCCATCTGTGTTATGATGGTAGTTCAGCATATATTTTACAAATAAAGTAAATAAAGCCTAGATTTGGTCTCTTGGAGTACTGTATCTGATAGATTTGTGGCAGAAAACTAGTTCCTGTTAAGACTGTTTTGCTTTCATGTAAGCTTTTGGGCTGTCTAGAAAATAAAATTTTATTTTTTATTGTATCATGTCCCCTCTTTCTTTCTCATACAGACTTTCTTTTAAGTTGGCAGCATTTACTGGGATTATATGATTGGATCCAGATTAAACATTTTATGCTTAATTTCCAGTGAAATCAGTCGGATCTAAGTTGTAACTAAATTTTTGCATTGATTTTAGTGTTCTTGAGGATGCAGTCCTATTCATATTAATGTATGTGTGTTTTGCTCAGGTAAAATTATAGGACTGCAGGCTAACTTGTTCTTGATTGAGTCCTGTTACCTACATTAGTGCAAACTAGCAGTTGAGCTGGGCTAGCCTTTTGTTTTTCAAAAGACAGTGAAAGTATAGGGGGTTGCATATTAAACACTTAAGGCAAACAGGAAGCAAAGACATAGTGCTTAGAGGTCTTACACTAATTAAGTTGAAGAGATATGTAGATGCCAGTAAAGATAACCCCAACAGCAGTCTATTCAATCAGTTCATCTTAAAGCAGAAACATACGGTATTTGCTGGCGTATAAGATGCACTTTTTCCCCTTAAAAATACCCTCTGAAAATGGGGTGTGTCTTATACACCAGCAAATACGCAATACAATAACACTAAAAACATAGGGAAGGGAGAGGGAGCAAAAGTAGTCCTCCCTGCCCAGGCAAAACGGGAAGGGAGGGGATAGTGGAAGCCTGGTGCAGTACTCCTTGTCTTCCCTTCCTCTCCAGTGCATTTTGACTCGTCTGGGAGTTGTCTCTGCCCAGGCAAAACAGGAAGGGAGGGGTGGTGGTATAGCACTCCTTTCATTCCCCTTCTCTCCTGGTGCAGCACTCCTTTCATTCCTCTCCTTTCCTGTGTGTTTTGTGTCACCAGGGAACTAAAAAAAATTTTTTCCTGAAAAGTACCCCTTGAAAAGTGAGGTACGTCTTATATGCTGGTGCGTGTAATACGCCAGCAAATACAGTATGGTAAGAATTGTTAATTCTGCAGAAAGAAATCATGCCCAGTTAGCCATAAAATTATCCAGTTTTTGTCAGTTGTCCTTCTTATATAAGATACTAATTTGACCATTGCATTAAATCCCATGTATCATACACCTGGAATTTAGATTTTTGCATACACCAATCTAGCAGGGCCTAGATCCAGTTGCTAGTTCCAACTAGAATAGATTCATCAAATTAGTGGGATTTATGTAAGTGTTAACTTACACAACAGGTAAGCAACTGTTTCTGTAGGTTCTCTGTATTTGGGGCTAGTAGTTGGATCTAGACCATGTAATGAATCAATGCTTCTGTATAGGATAAAGTGGTAAATAATCAATGAGATTATAGCCTCCTTGTATTCATTTGGGTATACATTTCCACCTCATAAAATAGAAAATCAACTTGTCTTTTAAAATTACTAGTAATGAAGTTAGTTGTTTGGAGCAGGGCATTTAGCATTGTGGTACCCATTATGTCAAAGCTGGGCAAAGTGTGACCGATGGCTGCCAAAGCCATTTTTGCAGGCATCACAGCCTGAGAGCAAAATGGCCTAAAAATTATTCATAAATTCTATGGGATGCGATTGACCATTCTAGACTGATTGTAGGTTTGGGAGGCTGCTTTTTTCAAAACACACAGTGCTCAATTTCTTCCAATTTCAAAAAAGCCCTCTGGACCTAACACAGGTCTACCTAATCAACTAAACAATACTTTTTCTTTCACCAACCATAAGATGTGTGTGTATACTTGCCTTCAAGTAGCCTATTGACTTATGATAACCTCATGAGTTTTCATAGGGTTTTCTTAGGCAAGAAATACTCAGAGATGATTTTGCCAGTTCCTTCCCTGAAATATAACTAACAGGAACATACTTTTATTTATTTTCTATTTATTTTATATGCTGCCTTTCTCCTGGCGTAGAGCCAAAGTCTGCTTACAATGGCTGAATACAAAATTATTTAAAAACCTGACAATAAAAATTAAAACTATTAAAACATCACATTAAACTCATTAAATTTTTAAAAGTAAAAATCATTTAACAACATAACAAGATTAAAAATAGAGTGTATACAACCATATGGTTGCTTTAGCTGACTCTCACCCATACTTTTTACCCTGCACAATTAGTTGCTTTTCCTTAGATCTCCTGCCCCTGCCCTATAAATGTAGATAGTCAGCTGTTGACATTTAATTAATTGTTCATTCAGTTTCTCTTTAGAGTAAATCAAAGTTTTTAAAAATATTTAAGGCAATAGACATATCTTTATAGTTGAAATTCTGACCAGTTCAACTATTGATCTATTAGAAGTTAGAAAATATTTCTATAACAAGTCATTACATTTATAGAATAATGCATAGATAGAAAGATACTGGGGTAAAAACTAAAACATGAAATATATGTGTACGTTAGAATAAAATAAGAGGGAGTGCCTATAATAGATGTTTATTGTTGTTACTAAGCTAAGGGTGCTTGAAGACTTTCTTGTCCTGTCTTGATCCCTTAATTAAGACAGCTGTAGGGGAATTGGCCTTCTGTAACAACCTTTTTGAGCCATCATTGGATTGTTCTTTATCTCCTGCTCAAGTCTGTGGGCTTCCTGATGGCAGAAGTATAGTTCAGAAGCTGAAGTCTAAATCCTCACAACTGCTGACAACTATGATGTAGAAATATCAACACAAGAAGTACACTGTCAGCTAAAAGACCCTTGCTTATTGCCTTACTTCACTAGGGAATAAATGAGAACGAATGAACTTATGTATGAGGTAGGGTGTAGTTAGCATAAATATTTGAATGCTTTTAAACTTCGCTGAAGGCTAAAGTGGTAAATTTGTTTTTGTAATCTACTCATAAATATTCAACAACCATGGAATCAGTGCACAGCAGTCAAAGCATGCTAAATTTTACATAATGTGAATAAATTGTGTTTGTTCTTAAAGGCTGGAGTAGGATGCAGAATGCAGACACCTCAGTTTGGAAGCATGTTTAAGGCGTGTATAGACTTTTTTCTCTTTCTTGTAGAAAAGCATTATATTGCATTTTTGCATAACTAGGTGAAGTTGTTTTAAAAAAGGATGGAGAAAGCATAGAGAGCATAAAGGTGAAAAATTATCTCCCCCCAAAACCCCTGTGCCTCCAGGAGTGGAATTGTGCCTTAAAATATAACTCAACACTGTCTGACACTCCTCTTCATGTTCAGTGAAAAATTGGATGAAGAAACCAGGAAATAGGAAACAAAAGTGACTCCCTTTGGAAATAACTAATTACTTACTACATAGAACTGTTAGATCACTGTGAGTATATAGGAATTATATTTCAGCTCTGTATATGCAGTGGAGCAAAACCAACAGCAGATAGTAAAGGCAAAAATTGAAAAAGTTGCCCGAGTGGTCCTCAGTCTTCTAATAAGAAATTAGAAACCTTATGTCCAGACTGAAGTCTGGCACCTGGAAGTGACTAAGTCTGTTGTCACCTGGAAGTGACAACATCCTATCAGAATTGCTGAAATTACATGTAGAATTTACTTGTCCTTATTTTAGCAGCACTTTTTACATGTGTGGATAATACAGCATGTGTCCCTGAAGACTGTGGACTAGCCATTATTATTCCATTGCACTTTGTATCAAAACGGGAATTTATCAGATCAGGCCAATAATAGACCAGTCAGTTTGCTGAGCATAGTTAATAAACCATATGTTCTGTCTTTGTTTCAGAAGCTTTTAGACTGGTTAGAGCAGGAGAAAAATCTTGTAGAAGATCAGGCTGGATTTAGGGTCAGATGATCTACAACTGGGCAAGGCCTTATTCTACATTTTGCTGAAAAGTGTGCCTCAATAACTAAAGCAGGCCTTTGTTTGGTTTCATTGACTTTTAAGTCCACTTTTGGCTCATTTTCAAGAATCAGATTATGGAAACAATTTGAAGCTACTAATACTGACAGAACACTGTCCAGATTTATGCACAGCCTTTATGAGAACACTCAGTTGAAGATGAAATGTGATTGTCCATCTGACCATCTGACAGATCCGATTCCAGCTTTTGAGGGAATTAAGCATGGGTTCCTCTTGGTTCCTGCATTGTTCAATTTCTGTATCAGTTCCTTGATCCAATATGTGGTCAAGGTAACTCTTGTTCTCCCAAGTTAGCAAGCAGATCCTTATCAGACCTTCTTTACGCAGATTATGTTGTGCTTTCATCATCATCAGTTATTGGTCATCAGAGTCTCTTCAGTGCTTTAGCCTCCTATTCCAGTTAAGAATTGTTGTCCATCAATTATTCTAAGACTAAGGTTCTAATTTTCAGCAGGAGGAAGACCAAGCATAAATGGCAAATTAACTACCATCAAATTGAACAGTTTGCCTCTTAATACTTATTTGAGGATCATGGAAACCCCAAATAATTAATGCCATTCTAAATGCTGAGAGGAGTACTTCAGCTCCCCTTCCCCACCCTTTCTTTGTACACTAAACGTGACCGGTTTATTTATTAGCACAGATGATATATGCATGTCACTTGTGTGAATATGGTTGTACAGGCATCATTTTTGAGAGCCTCAGTAGGACTACCGACATGTTCCAAATATTATCCTGAGGCTAGAAACAGGGCAAATCCTGGTAGAGGTCTTTGTGTAAACACTAAAAATAAATTATTGGTTAAAATTTATGTTCTTTCAAGTGGGCTTGGCCCGCCTGACATGGAATGACTCTTTTCAATCTAAATGGAAAGTGGCTCTATTCATAAAATCGCAGAATCTGATTTCTGTGTTGATGCTGTTGTGACCATGGGATACATGAATGCAAAGATAGCTATTGCCCAGCAAGTCAGAGACATTGAGCTAGAAAACCACAGGAGTACAGAGAGTATAGAGAGAGTAGTATGGAGAGTATAAGGGAACATTTAAAATACTGAACTATATGTCAAATCTGTCAGTTTAAATATAGAAGGGCTTTTACATTAGCTACGTTTAATGTCTTAATTTCCATGCTGTTGGAAGGAAGATTGCGTGATACAGGTCCTGTTGAAACTGTCAAGCATGTATTGTTGCAGTGTCCATTCTATTGTGATTTGCATCTTGATATTACTATCTCTGTTCTCCAGAAACATCCAGGGAGATCTGAGACATTTTATGTGGATTACCTGGTGTCAGACCTGAACTCTCAGGTTACCTGTAAAGTGGCAAAATTTTGTGCATCTACTATTATTTGTAGGAAACTGATTATGAACAGAAAGTAGTTAGAATAGTAATACATTGGGCTTTTTCTTTTAAATATTATAGTGGGTATTTTAGCATATCTAGATACAGGTATGTATATTTGACTTCTTTCAGCCATTTTCTTTTATTTAGAATTGTCTTTCACTGCATATCATTGTATACAACATTGCCTATAAAACTGTGCTGGTTTTTGGCTGTAATAAATTTTCATTCATTCATAACCAATTAATTACCACATTGAACTGTGAGATCACTGGATTGTTTTTACAATGTGGTTTAACTCACTAGATATGCTCATTAATGATGAAGGTTATCCTATGTTTTAATGAGTTAATTTATTTATAATATTAGAATTTGTTACAGTGGGTAGTTCTTCCACAGGTTTATATAATAATACAGGGAATTTTAGGAATAAGAAAGACTGGGATTAGAGGAAGTATATCACATGACTCTATTCTTAGGCAGTAGAACCCAACAGAAGAAAAGCCGGAGAGCAGTTGAAGATTTGGGATTTGGGAGCAGTTGAAGAGGAATGTTAAAGAATTTTTTTTTTTAATTTTAAATTTTTAAAAAATTTAAAAAATGATTCTTGGAGTAGGGAGAATAATTTGTTTGCTTCACCTTTTAAGCAGCCATGGCTCTTATAGAATATCATTCTGGGTAGTGGGGTGGGTTGTATCTTGTGATGTTCTTCAGTTCTTCTCCATTTTCTTCTGTTTTCCATTGTATACTACTACCTGAGATGAGCTGTAATTAACTGCTTTGTAAACCTTACTGTATTCACCAATGCTCACATAGTGCTAGATAGTTTGATAATTTTGTGAAACGTTCCCTCAAGCCTCATCTCCACCCGCCCTGTCTCTTTCTCTCTTGGCTTCTTGCCCCCTTTCTTCATGCTGTTTTACACCACAGCCCGATTCAGTGGGTCCTATGTGTTGAGGCATTGGAGCCATTTGTTTAGAACCAAAATGGTTTTCCCCATGACTACTCAGAACAATGAGTGGGGGGCGGGGGGGGCTACGGTGCAAGGGGTGTGGCACAAGGGGTGTAGCACTGTGCGCAGGGGCATGCCTGTGGTGCATGGAGACATGGCCAGGGTGCGCAGGGTTGTGGCTATGGGCCGAGATGCCCCAAGAAACATTGCCTCCCAGGGCAAATTGCCTCCCTGCCTCCACGTCCCTATGTGACAGACTCAAAATTAAACTCCATTTAAAATCCTTTAATGTACAGTATTTGTTAAATTTCATGGAGTTCGGGTTATTTGAATAATTAAGTGGAAAGTTTTCCACAACACCCCTCCCTTTCCATCTTTGTTTTTTTCTTCTTCTTCTTTCTTTCTCCCTGCTTCCCATCCTCCCAATTTGCATACCCCATTTAGTGGATCACATATTTTGAGGCATTTGCTAAGCTTGGAGCTGAAAGATACAGCTATCTAAATTCACATCCTCCCATCTATACTTAAGTCTATCTTCAAAAAGATCTACTCAGAAGTCCCATAAGTTAAATGAGGAAACATGTGTTCTAACCCTTGTTGTAAATTACTTTGCAAAATGATAAGTCTCAGCTTGTTTCAGTTGATAGTCCAAGCTCAGAAAGCCAAGAAGTCAGTAAGAAGCCAGAAAAATAAACCAGGTATAGAGATGCGTTAAAAAAAATTGGGTAGCTATCTCTGATGTCAAATAAATTAAGGCTGAGTCCCCAGGCTGGAAAGAGTGTCTCCCAAAAGAAGTGACAGATATGTTGCTTCTAGCACCTAAGTGAGTTTGTGACTTGCCTTCTCTGCAGAGGCTGATTTCTGAGTGAAGACATCTAGGGCAGTTCCAGCTGAGTGGCAAATGTCTTCTGGCTGCTTCTTTGCTGGGCTGTTCCATCTCAGTGGAAGGCAGAGCTCTAATTATCATTGCAGATCATTCTTTTTGTGGTGGTGAGGACACAGTGATTCAGGTATGCAGAAAAAAATAAAATTCTGTAGATGTTTAGGGGCACTCAAAACATTTCTGATCAAGAATTCTTTACGTTTGATTCACTAGCTAGTGTTAGTAGCCCACCATTTATTGCTGCACTTTCAGCGGATCACTGTCTCCTAGCTAAAGTGAACACCTAATTCCTTACAAATCTTTAGCATCACTCCTTCTTAGCCTTTAATAAACAAGGTGCTTGAAGGATAAGTGAAGATTCTAGATGATAGTAAGGGTGAGAAGAGATAGAAGGAGAAATACAGATTAGTGACAAAACCTAAATTGAACAAGCTGTAAGATGAGATTCCTTTTTCCACTCCCACCAATTTCACAGGTACATTTGTTGGGAACATAAAATAGAGATTTTCCTTGGCTGCCCAGTGGATTGGTCTTTCAGATATTTTGGACATCATCTCCATGAATTCCTTTGTTGGCCAATGTGGTTGGGGCTTCTGAAAGCAGAAGTAACAAACATCTGGAGGACCAGAGTCTGGGAACCACTGCCCTAGACTTTGGAACTCTCCCTAGGGAAGCTAGAATGACCCTCTACTCTTGCTGTCCTTTCACAGCCTGGCAAAGGCTTTTTATTCAGACAGGCTTTTTGGAAGGCTTTTAAGGAAAGGGCTTGCAAGAGGGTGTTGTATTTTTTAAAACTGTGCTGTTTTTATTGCTTTTTATCTTTTTAAAGTGTATGTATTATTTTAATATTGTTAATAGTTACTTCTTTTTTTATGTTGACATGCTGTATAGTTTTTAACTATAACCATTTTATGTCAGTCTTTCCCAACCTAAGAGTTTTTAGACTTGTTGCAGTCCCACAATCCTCAGGCAATATTATTATGGACTTTGTAATCAATGTGGGGAGGTAGGAATCCAGGTTGGGGGAGGGCAACTCTAAAATGGCATTGTAATTATTGAACATGCCATTACCAAAATTTGCTCCTAGTGGCAACCATGATGTTAATTTCTCTAAATCTTTTAGTTTGCCTTTTTTTAAATTATTTTTTATTTTATCCTACAACAATAAATAATAAAAAAGCTGTTCAGAAAAACAAACAAACATTTGTACTGTTTTCAGTTCAAAACACATTCTGTATGTTGTTGTTGTTGTTGTTGTTGTTATTGTTGTTGTTATTATTATTATTATTATTATTATTTACTTCTATCCCGCCGCTCCGCATGGATCAAGGTGGCAAACAACATGAAATATTTTAAATACATTAAAAGACATTAAAAACATACCCAATCCTCCCCACCCAGCAACCCACCTAAACCAACCCCTTAAAACACACAACAATTAACAGTCCATCAATTAACTATTAACGAAACAGCAAGACAATTGATGGGAGGCGATGGAAATGCTAGTCTTGGAAGGCCTGTCGGAACAGATCAGTCTTGACTGCTTTTTTAAAACAGTCAAGACTGATAATATGCTGTGTCTCCTCCGGCAGGCCATTCCATAACTTGGGAGCAATAGAAGAGAAGGTCCTCTGGGTAACCGCAGCCAACCTAGTTTTGACTGGCTGCAGTAAATTCCTCCCAGAGGACCTTAATGTGCGAGGCAGATTTTATGGGAGAAGGCGATCCCACAGGTAGGCTGGCCCCAAGCCATGTAGGACTTTAAAGGTAGTAACCAACACCTTGTATTGTGCCCGGAAACTAATAGGCAGCCAATGTAAAGATTTCACAATTGGTGTTATGTGGTCAGTTTTAGGTCTACCGGTGACGAACCTGGCTGCCATATTCTGAAGTAATTGAAGTTTCTGGACTAAGCATATGGGTAGCCCTATGTAGAGCGCATTGCAGAAGTCGAGCCATGTACATTTTTTACATTTTGTTCTTTTAAACCCATATATTTAACATACCTTCTTCTTCGTGGTCTCTGTGCCTTCATACACTAGGAGCTTTAGCGCCTGCGCGGTAGCGTTCGGAAACTTCTAGAGCTTGTTCGCTTGGCGGGAACCCCTCCCCCACGCCGGTACTGCGCATGCTCCTCCCGCCGAGCAACGGTCTCTCCTCAGTTCTTTCTCGTCCGCCGTCGCGTACGGAAGGTTCTTTAGTTTGTTCCTCTCACTTTTGTGCTTGGCTTGCTGTTTTCACGGTTTTACGGATTTTGGACCTCTCTTTCGGACTTCCCCTTCGGCTTTGGTCTTTTCGGATTTTCGCTGTTTGGCGTTCTTCGTCTTATGTCCGCGCTCTTTAAGAAGTGCGTGTCCTGCGGGCGCAAGGTTGCCCTCAACGACAGCCACAGGGAGTGTCTCTTCTGTTTGGGTGAGTCCCACAACATCCGGACTTGCCCAATTTGCCGGGATTTTACTCCCCAAACTCTCCGCAACCGGTCCGCGAGACTCAAGTCTTATTGTTGGGAACAGTCTCTGCAGGCGATAGACGAGACCTCCACTTCCAAGATGGCCGACAAGAAGACGACCACGCCATCGACGGTATCGGCGGCTGCCGTTCCGTCCACCTCGTCGGTATCGGGCTCGGTACGCGAAAACGCCGATCTCGGCGTTACCGAGGATCCCGAAGCTGTCGGCGGCTGCCAAGTCAGCAAAAGGATCCTCGACGGCGAGGAAGGCTGAGGCTCCCCTGACGGAGACGCCGGCTAAAAAGCACCCTGCTCCGGACGGAGGCAAGGGCAAGGAGAAGGAGAAGAAGAAGAAGAAGAAGGAGAAGAAGCGCTCCCCGGCTGGGGACGTTCAACCTCCTACTCCTACTCCTACTCAGCAGCCTTCCAAAGGGCGAGGCGAGTCCGTCGATCTCTCGGAGGATGAGATCGAGGACGTCCCCAACAGCGCCCGGGCTCGCCTGTGGCAGACCCTCCAACCCTGGTGGAGGAGCGCCACCGCCCTCCTAGCCGTCGCAGGTCGGCCGACCTGCAGCAGAGAGAGCCCTCTGCTTCTCCGGAGCGGCGTTCGACCTCCTTCCGGTCCCGGTCCCGCTCTTCCGAGCGTCCGGTGGCCTCGCCGCCTCCTAGGGAGACAAGAGAGGAACAGCCTCGCTCGTCTGCCTCCAGATACACCTCGGCGTCCTACGTGGCCAGGTACGCGAGGGAATCTGAATGGAGAGAGCGCCCGGCCTCTTATCGGTCACATTCACCATCCTACCGGGATCGGTACCATCGTGGCCCGAGTCGCTGGGAGACCTTCCGGAGGTCCCGGTCACCTCGTCGACAGCGCGAATCGCGCTCGCCTAGAGGGGACGAGGCTCGGTACCGTCGACGCCGAAGCCGATCTCCGTCGGACCGCCGCTCCTTCAGCCGCTCTCCCTCTCCTCGATATCATAGGGCGAGGGAGCCTTCACCTCGGTATCGGGCGATATCGCCACCTCCTAGGGTCACGGCAACGGCGACGCGCCCTACGGAGTCGGTGGTGACTGAGCGGGCTACAACGACATCAGCCTGCCAGACTACCCCTGTCACCACTACGAAGGTGAAGTCGGTAGTCAGCCAGCCCAAGCGGGACGCTGCTGCTACCACCGCCCCAGCTGCAGAGAAGCCTAGGAAGGCAACACCTGTGGCGACTGCGAAGGAGCCGGAAAGCGAGCGGCGAGAGGACTCACCGACCTCAGAGTCGTACGACTCGAGTGCGGAATCAGAGGTGTCTGAGGCGGCCTCCCAGGAGTCTCCTCCGCTGGGATTCGGGGACCCGATCCCAGATTCTGCTCCAGAGGACGTCCACCAGTTCTCTGCGATGCTGCTCCGCATGGCTACTACCCTCGGCCTTAAGATCGCCGATGCGGAGCCGGAGGACGACGATCCAGCCTTCTCTGTCTTCGAGGAGAAGCGACCTTGCACGGCCCCGCTGCCTCTCCTGCCCCGGGTATCCAGACTGGTGAAGGCCGCCTGGGATAGGCCGGCCTCGGCTCAGCCGATACCGCAGCGGTTGGAACACCTCTACAGAGTGCAGAAGGATAACGCCGGTTATCTCTTTAATCACCCTGCACCGAACTCTGTGGTGGTCGAGTCGGCACAGACGAAAGGCTCCGGCAGGCAACACACCACCCCGCCGGACAAAGAGGGCAGGAAGTTGGACGCCTATGCAAGAAGGTTCTATTCCGCCGCCTCCTTGCAGATTAGGCTGTCCAACACTCAGGCTTGCCTCGCGGCATACCTGAAAAAGGTGCTCGATCGCCTGCAACCGGCGATGGAGGCGGTACCGGAGGACATCCGCCAAGCGTCCTCCGTGATCTTCAACGAGGCCATCTCCATCGCTCGGCAGCAGATGGCCTCCTCCAGGCACGCAGTGGAGATTGCCTCCCGGGTCATGGCGGGATCCGTCGGCCTGCGCCGCCATGCTTGGCTGCGACCGGCCGACATCCAGGAGGACACCAGAAGGAGGATTGAAGATCTCCCCTTCGACGGTGAGGGCCTATTCAATTCGTCCACAGACGAAGCTTTGGACAATCTAGTTAAGGCGAGACTTACCGCCAAGAAGATCGGGCTACAGCCGGCCACGCAAGCCCGCAGGGCCTCCACCTTCCGCCCATCCTGGCGACGATCTTCCACCTCGTCGTTCCAGCGTTCGGCCCAGTCTGGACAGTCGAGACCGTCCTCCGGCTCATCGGCCAGACGCACGATTAGGCGACGCCCGGCTTCGTCCAAGAAGTCCTCCTCCGAGACAAAGTCTCGGTTTTGACGTGCCTGGCAGGACCTACCAATACCCACTCTTCAGCCTACCATCAGCGCTCGGAGACCGACCGACTCTTGCTCGACATCTCGCGGAGTGGCAGTGTGTCACTACGGACTCTTGGGTGCTTTCCATCGCCCGTCTTGGCTACGCCATCGAGTTTCTCGATATTCCTCCTCGAGGCGTTTACTATTCCACGCCGTCGAGTCCGGCCCTCCTGGAAGAGATCCAATCCCTCCTCCAGAAAGGGGCGATCGAGCAGCTCCCGCAAGAGGCCAAGACCACCGGCTTCTTCTCCAGGTACTTCACGGTACCGAAAGCCGACGGTACCCTCCGGCCGATCCTAGACCTCAGAGGGGTGAACTACTACATCCGCCCCAAAAGGTTCAAGATGGTCACGATACCGTCGATCCTGCCCTTCCTACATCGAGGGGACTGGTTCGCCTCCATCGATCTCCGAGACGCATACTTCCATATCGCCATTCGCCCGCAGCACAGACGGTACCTCCGCTTCGCAGTCGACGACACCTGTTACCAGTACAAGGTGCTGCCGTTCGGACTCTCGACTGCCCCAAGGGTCTTCACCAAGTGCATGGCCCCGGTGGTATCCTTCCTGCGGACGAAGGGTGCTTCTGTCTTCCCTTACCTCGACGATTGGCTGTTGGTGGCGTCCTGCAAACAGAGACTTTACCACGACGTCCACATGACGTTGTCACTCCTGACCCGCCTTGGTCTACGGGTGAATCCGAAGAAGTCCCACCTCGAGCCGGCGAGGATCTTGGACTTCATCGGGGCGACGCTCAACTCGACCTCCGCCAGGGCGTACCTACCAGAGTCTCGAGCCCAAACCCTGATCCGGGCCGCCGCTCACGCGCGAACGGCCCCGACGTTATCTGCGAGAAGCGTCCAGCAGCTCTTGGGCTACATGGCTGCGACGACCGCTGTGACATATCTCGCCAGGCTGAGAGCGAGACCTCTTCAACACTGGTTCGTCCGCATATTCGACCCCCTGCGAGACGAACAGACTCTCCGACTGCAGCTGCCGGGAGACGTCCGCTCATCCCTCCGATGGTGGCAGTCGCGACGCAATCTCATGTCAGGGATGCCTTTCCAACAGCCGACACCGAAGGTGACGGTAACGACCGACGCCTCCCTGTATGGATGGGGTGCCCACTGCGGCGATCTCAGAGTCCGCGACAGATGGACCGACGACGAGACCGCTCTCCATATCAACGCGCTGGAGCTACTCGCCGTCTTGAAAGCGCTACGGGCGTTCCGCCACGTCATAGCGGGGCGGACGGTCCTGGTTCTGACGGACAATACCACCGCAGTCTGTTACATCAACAGACAAGGAGGGACTCACTCCACAACCCTGCTCAACATTGCGCTCGACTTGTGGGAATGGTGCATTCGCCTGCATACGCATCCCGTGGCAGTTCACCTGGCCGGGCAGGAGAACACCACGGCAGACGCCCTCACCTCATCCCATCACGAATGGTCTCTCTCCGGAGAGGCGTTCAGACTGATTCGGGACCGCTGGGGCGAACCGTCGATCGACCTCTTCGCGACCAGGGAAAACGCGAAGTGTCGCCGATTCTGTTCCAGAGCGGGCCACGATCGTGCCTCCATCGGGGACGCTTTCCAGTTTCCGTGGACCGGGGAACTCCTCTACGCGTTCCCGCCGTTCCCGCTGCTCGGCCGGACGATATCGAAGATCCTCGCCGACCGAGCCGACGCGATCCTGGTAGCCCCGTACTGGCCGAGGCAACATTGGTTCGCACCCCTGCTACAAGCCGCACGAGACGACCTGCTCCGGTTGCCACCGACACCGGACCTGCTCTCCCACTCCGGCGGCCGAGTCCTCCATCCAGACCTGCCACGCCTGGCCCTCCATGCCTGGAGGATATCGCACTAGACGATCCCGTGCTCGGTACCGTCCTCGTCGCGGCCAGGAAGGAATCCACCCGTCGCAACTATCAATACAAGTGGCGACGCTTCCTGACCTTCGCTAACAGAGGAGGGAGCCGGTATCGCCTGCGGGGCTCTCTACCGTCCTGCACTTCCTCCTGCACCTCCGGCAACAGGGGCTGGCGTTTCCATCCCTGAAGGTGTATCTCTCCGCGATCGTGGCATACCAACCGCCACAATCGGCTGCCTCGGCCTTCTTCAGGAACGATACCGTTAAGCGGTTCCTGAAAGGACTTCATCATCTCTACCCGCCGGTATCGCCGCCGCTACCGCCGTGGTCCCTCTCACTGGTGCTCTCGCAGCTGACAAAGCCGCCCTTCGAGCCGATGGCGACCTCGGATGATAGGCTCCTCACCATGAAAACTGCCTTCTTGGTAGCGGTGACCTCAGCGAGGCGAGCGGGTGAGATCACAGCTCTTCGATCCGATGAGCCCTTCACGGTCTTCCACAGAGACAAGGTGGTCCTGAGACCTGACATCTCGTTCCTGCCTAAGGTGGTGTCCAGTTTCCATCTCAACCAGGACATCATCCTGCCTGCCTTCTTCCCGAACCCGACGACACCGTTGGAGCGGTCTCTCCACTCCCTGGACGTGCGTCGGGCCGTGGCCTTCTACATGGACAGGACTGCTTCCTTCCGACAAACGCCGCATCTCTTCGTTTGCTATGGGCGACGTCGGAAGGGCCTCAAAGTGTCCACCCAGCGCTTCTCCAAATGGGTGGTGAGGACTATTCAACTGGCGTATGAGCTCGCGAGGAAGCCTCCGCCAGTCCTGCTTCGAGCCCACTCCACCAGAGCGGTGGCTACTTCTGCGGCCCTCCTGCGAGGAGTTGACCTGCATGAACTCTGCCGTGTGGCGACCTGGTCCCAACCATCGACCTTCGTGCGCCACTACAGGCTCGACTGCCGGTCGCGCAGAGATGCCCGGTTTGGACGTGAGGTGTTGGCTTCCGTGCTGTAGGACCTGACCCGCCGTCCGACCGGTAAGCTACACAGTCTCCTAGTGTATGAAGGCACAGAGACCACGAAGAAGAAGAACAGGTTGCTTACCTGTAACAGTGGTTCTTCGAGTGGTCATCTGTGCCATCATACACACCCGCCCTTCCTCCCCTCTCTTTCAGGTCCCTGTAGGTTCTACGGCGGACGACAGAACTGAGGAGAGACCGTTGCTCGGCGGGAGGAGCATGCGCAGTACCGGCGTGGGGGAGGGGTTCCCGCCAAGCGAACAAGCTCTAGAAGTTTCCGAACGCTACCGCGCAGGCGCTAAAGCTCCTAGTGTATGATGGCACAGATGACCACTCGAAGAACCACTGTTACAGGTAAGCAACCTGTTCTTCCATAAATTATTTTACACTCTTATCTTCTCTCTGTTTCTATATCTATCTTATTTCTCTGTCCAGTTAAATCCTCATTATCCACATTTTCTTACTTCCTAACTTCGCCTAGTACCAGTTTTTCTTGCATCTCTTAGGTTTCTCTCTTTTTTTTAATCATCCCCAACGAAGTTCTCCCTGTATTTGTATTTCTTTTCATTTCATTTTCTCCTATTTAATATTCTTTATTTTATCTGCCATCTCCATTTTTTCCCCTACTTTGTTTGTCCTAATCATTTCTGTTATGAACCTTACTTCTCTTTACTTCTGTATTTAAACTCATGATAATAACGTACTTTTCTGTTTGGCTCCATTTTCTTCATTTGAGCTTTGATTTCTTCCTTGCATCATCATAGTTAATTTATCCATCTCTCCGTATTCCATCACTTTTAATATCCATTCCTCTATTTCGGGAATTTGATTATTTTTCCACATTCTTGCGAATGTTATTCTAGCCACCGTAATCAGATACAAAATTATTCTCCAAAATTTTCTTCTTTTTTCTTTGTCTATCCGCTGCATTATGTTTAAAAGAAATAGTTCTGGTATTAGTGGGATACTTGTTTGTAACATCTCTGACATTATCTCTTGAATTTTTTTCCAGAAATTTTTTGCCTTATCACAAGTCCACCAAACATGATAATAAGTACCATTCTCTCTACCACATTTCCAACATTTATTCTCTTTTATTTTATTTTATTTTATTTTTTTATTTTATTTTTTTATTTGTATCCCGCCTCTCCATATGGATCAAGGCAGCGAACAACTTAGAAATAGCATGTATTTCGATACATTTTTCTATACATGCCCCCAACAAGCTGGGTACTCATTTTACCGACCTACGGAAGGATGGAAGGCTGAGTCAACCTTGGAGCTTGGCAGGATCGAACTCATAACCTTGTGGGCTTGCAGTACTGGCATTTAACCACTTCGCCACCAGGGCTCCTTTTGTTTTGTATATTTTATTTATTTTTGCCAGGTCTAGGTGCCATGTATATAACATCTTCAAGTAATTCTCTTTCAGGTTTTGTGCAGCTGTGAATTTTTGTGTATCTGACCAACTCTTCTCCCAATATTCTAAATGTATCTCATGTCCTACATTTTGTGCCATGTAATCATTGTTGCTTTAATTTGTTCTGTTTCTAATTCTCTTTCCATGAGCAGTTTGTACAATTTCGATGTCACTTGTTTCTGAGACTCAAAGATAATTTTTTTCAAATGTATTTTCTTTTGTCGCTGATTCAAACCCTTCCAATTTTTTATCCATAATGAATCTTTCTTTTGATTGCCTGTACATAAACCAATGGCACTTGAATCCTTCAGTTTCTAAGTTTTCTCTTGATTTCATTTTATATTCCTGATTCTTCTCTTCTATTAATATGTCTTTGTATCGTATCCACTTTTCCTGTGGCTCTCTCCATCTACCATAAAATGCTTCATGAGGGGAGATCCATCGTGGGATTTCCCTGTAATATTTTTTCTTAAATTTTTACCATGTTAAAAGTAAAGCTTTTCTTAAATAATGGTTTAGGAATTCTCTATCTATTTTAACTTTATTATACCCTACGTAGGCATGCCAACCCATATGTAAACCTGTACCTTCAAGATTTAGTAGCTTTTCATCCTGTAGGGTCAGCCATTATTTAATCCATATCAGACTATTTGCCTGATAATACACCTTTAGATCTGGTAAACCAAAGCCTCCTTTCTCTTTTTCCTTAGTAAGAATTTTCCATTTTATCCTTGGTCTTTTCTTCTTCCCTACAAATGTGGATATTTCCTTCCGCCATTCTTTAAAAGGCTTTTCATTAGTAATAATTGGTAGGTTTTGAAAAAGAAAGTTTAATTTAGGTAGAATGTTCATTTTTATTGCTGCAATTCTCCCCAGCAGCGAAAGTTGTTGAGTACTCCAATTATTTAGGGATTTCTTGATTTCTTTCCATGTTGCTCTATAATTGTTTTCAAATAACTCATTATTTCATTTGGAAATCCATATTCCCAAGTATTTAACTTTTTTTTCTGATTTAAATCCTGTTTTTAGGATCAATTCTTTTTCTTATATTTTTTGTCAAGATTTTCGTCTTATCTCTATTGGTTTTAAATCCCGCCATTTCACTGACTTGATTCAATTTTTCTAATAATTTGTCTCTACTTGAATTTGGATCTTCTAAGATGATTACCAGATCATCTGCATATGCTTTTGACTTATATTCATGTTTTTTCACTTTGCATCCTTTAATTTCTGAATCTTTCTTAATCATCCTGATCAGTACTTCTAATTCCGCTATAAATAACAGTGGGGACAGAGGGCATCCTTTTCTTGTACCCTTTTTTATATCAAATTGTTTTGTTTTTTTTCCGTTAATTATTAAAGAGGCCACTTGGTCTTTATATATTTCTTTAATCCAGCCTATAAATGTATTACCAAAGTCCATTTTGATTAACACTTGTATCATAAAATCCCATCTTAGATTATCGAATGCTTTTTCAGCATCAATAAAAATCAAAGCTAGTTTCTTCTCATTGTTTTTTTCGTAGTGTTCTATCACATTCAGAATTGTTCTGATATTATTCCTAATTTGTCTTTTTGGTAGAAACCCGTTCTGGTCAACCTGTATTATTTCTTGTAATATTCTTTTTACTCTTTCTGCTAAAATATTTGTAAATATTTTGTAGTCAACATTTAGTAAGGCAATCGGCCGGTAACTCCCTGGTTCTCTCACATCTTTATCTTCTTTCGGTATAAATGTTATGTTTGCCTCGTTCCATGTATTTGGTTTCCCATCTTTTATTATTTCATTGTACATCTTTAGCAAATGTGGTGTCAGCTCATCTTGTAATTTCTTGTAGTATATGGCGGGGAAACCATCGGATCCTGGAGCTTTTGTAACATTCAGTTTTTTTTATTGCTTCCGTAATTTCCATCATTGATATTTTAGCATTTAGCATTTTCTGCTGTTGTTCTGTTATTTTAGGGATATCTTGTTTCTCCAGATAATCCGTTATTGGTTTTTGTATTTTTCTTTCTTTAATACTAAAGAGATCACTATAGTACTTGTAAAATGTTTCATTTATAACCTCTTGCTCAGTAGAAATCTCTTTTCCTCTATTTACTTCCATAAGTCTCTTTTCTCTTTCTTTCCTCAATTTGAAAGCCAGCCATTTCCCCAGTTTGTTGGCCTGTTCAGAAAATCTTTGTTTTACTCTCTTCAATTTCTTTCTTAGCTCCATATGATTTCTGATTTAATTTGTTCTTGAAATATTTTCAACTCTGTTCTTATTTTTGTATCAGATGGGTTTAGCCTTAATGTTTCTTCTAGTTGCTTTATTTTTTCCATAAGTTCTTGGTACTTTTCTTGTCTTTTCTTCTTAAGTTCTGCTCCCCATTGAATTAATTGGCCTTGCAACACCGCTTTGCTCGCATCCCAGATTGTCTTCATTTTAACTTCATTTGTCATATTTTCTTTAAAGTAATTTTTTGTGGCCTCTCTTATCTTATCTAAATATTGCTCATTTTGAAATAGATAGTCTTTAAGTCTCCAATTTTCCTTGCTGTTGTAATCTCTAATTGGACTGGATTATGGTCTGAGAGGACCTTTGGAAGAATAAACGTATTTTTATCCTTGTTTAGTAAGCCTTTTGAAATTAAAAACATGTTGATCCTAGACATTGATTTATGGGTGTCCAAATAAAAGGTAAATCCTTTTGAGTCTCCGTATTTCACACTCCACACGTCTTGAAGTGCCATCAGATCCAACAGTTTAAAAAAAGATTGGGGATGCTTTCCAAGCTGTTTTTGGATCCAACACCCCATTCATATCACCAAGCAGCAAGAAATTATCTTGATTTGTTTCATGAGAGTAGTTAAGCAGTTCTTGTTGCAGTTTCTGATAGTATTTACTCTTTTCTTCTCTCAGGGAGTAAACTCCTATTAACACTATCTTAAAGTCTTGAAATTGCACCTCTACTCCCACATAATGACCTTGCTTGTCTTGATATTTCAATTCTGATGGGAATTTCTGATTAATGTACAATGCCACACCTTTCTGTTTCTTTTGGGATGCTGAAACATAGCTTTTTCCTAGTTTTGGATTTTTCAAATATTTATTATCTTTGTCTTTGATTCTTGTTTCTTGCAGACATACTATGTCTGCCTTCGCTTTTTCCACATAATGAAATACTTGTCTTCTTTTGTAGTTCGAGTTAAGTCCTTTTACGTTCCATGAAATTATTTTAATTGCCATTTTCTTTGTTTTGATTGTTTCTTTTTTGCCTTATATATCCTCTTCTTCCATGTAAAGGTCCTCAGTTTCTAGTTCTGGCTTTTGTGGGTCTTCTTCCTCTTGCTCTAATCTGATTCAATGTCCGTACTTTCTCCTGTTTTTCTTCTTCAGAATTTACATTACTTTCGGGATTTCCTTCTTCTTGTTTCCCTTCCTGGTTTTTTTTTTTCATTTTTTTCTCTTCTGCTACTGCCATTTGACCTGTTTACGATCTCCAGATCTCTTTTTAACTTTTCAAAAACTTCCTTCGCTCTTGTAATGTTTGTAATTTTATATCTTCTTTGTTTGTATGTATATGATACCCCTTCCAGTCTTTCCCACTTGTATGTTATTTTATTTCTTTGAAGCAGCTGTGTTAGGAATTTATAATTTGCCTTTTTTTCAAAATTTCATGTGGGATATCTTTGAAAATTTTTATGACTTTGTCTCCCATTTTTAACTGTTTTTCATAGTTAGTTTGTATTATTTTCTCCTTTATCCTAGTTCTAATGAAACAGACCACTACATCTCTGAGCCATCCTTTTTCTCTTGCCACTCTTGAACTTACTCTAAATATTCGGTCGATCTCTGTTTCCATCTTTTCTATTTGTAATTCCTATAAATATCACCAATAATGGAATTATTTTTTCGTATAAATTCTCCCCAGGGGCTTCTTCAATCCCTCTTAGTTTCACACATTTGTCGCGATATTGCAATTCTTGTTGACTGATTCTCTTGTCCTCTTGCTTTTGATTTGTCTTAATTATTTCCTTTTCTTTATCTAGTTGTTTTTTTCCCTTGCAGTTCTTGAATGTCGACCTTCATCATTTTGATCTCTTTCTTCATTGTGTCTGTTCTTTTCCCAATTGTTTCTATTTCTTTTCGGACGTCTGCTTTAATTTCTGTTCTAGTGTCTTTCAACTCCTGCCTCATCTCATGTTTAAGGCTTTTGATTTCCTTTAGAATTTCTGCCATCTGTTGGCCCATTTCTTTAGAAAATCTCCTTGTTGGGTCTATTAATTGTATTTGAGTTTGAGTTTGGGACTTACTTCGTTTTCTTGACCCAGTAGGCATTTTAAATGTAGTTCCTTATTTCTGCCAGCAGGTGGCGTATCTGAACTTTATTAAGAACTTGAATTCGTCTGTTCAAGAGTTAAGAAAATTGTTCTCTTTTCTTGGTATTGCCAGCTGTGTCTTCTAAGTTTGTTATCAATCTGTATTCTAGCCCCAAGGTCACTCTATCTGTAACAGCAATTCTCTTTGTCTCTCAATATTTTCTCAACTGATACTCATAGCAATAGTTTTTAACAGTTAAGTTAAATTCTTACAGACAATATAAAAAATTCCTTTGCTTTCAATATCTCAAACAGTTTAAATCAATGCAAAGTTCTTTTAAATATCTTATAATCAAAGCAATCAATTTTAGCTTAACTATTTGTATTATTTAAATAATGATTAAATAAGATAATAGTTATTATGTATCAGTCTATTCTTGTTCTTCTGTTCTTCACTTAATTATCCCCAATAGATTATCTATTTGATTCTATATTTAAATATTCTTGAATTTATATGCTTATAAACAATTGCAACTAACATTCAATTCATTCACTTATTTCATTAAAGTTCAAATAAACCACTCAATATATTTCATTAAAGTTCAGAGAATCCCCATGTATTCACACAGACAATAAACCAATCCTTTCAGTTCCTTCTATCCACCCTCCTTTCCCACCACCTGAATTATTAATATTATGCTTTATTTTAAATACCACAGTCTTTGTCCTTCTGTCTTTTTCTTCTTAGCGAGCTCTAGCGACTTATTTAACAGTTTAATTAGCAAGCTCCAGCAGATTCTCCACAAGCTCCAGCTGTATTTTCTCAGTTCTAGCCTTCACCTGAGCTCAAGCTATCGTTCTTTTGCCTTCTGCTTCTTATTGTAACTGTCCTCTTTCTCTATTTTTCTGTCCAAGCAGTCTTTATCTTATTTCTCTGTTTAAGCAAGCTCAAGCGGCTTTCTTACTGGACTCCTTTCCTCCAACTTGCTGTCTTCTCTGCCTGGTTTCTTCGTGCGGGCTCCAGCTTTATAAACTGTTCCTTCAACTTCTATTCATTCATTCTTTCAGTGTTCAGTTTTTCCAGTTTCATTCTATCCAGTTTCTGTCCTACTTCTCTGGTTTTGCTCTTGTTTCTTAATTTCCATATCGTATCGTAATTTTCTTTTTCTTTTTCTCCCCTCTCCAGTCACTTTTTTTTTTTGTTAGTTTAGTGAGCTCCAGCAGCACTCCACGGGCTCCAGCTAAACTCTTTTTCTGTCCGTCTAGTCTTGTATTCCCGAAGACTTATCTTTCCTTCTCGACGCCTCCAAGTTCATTTAATTTAGTCCTTGTTTTTTGATGTCTTTACTTTAGTCATTTTGAATTTTTAATCTTTATTTTTGTTCTTTGAATTCATTTGCCTTCATTAGTATTTCTTACCTCCCTCCTCCACTGTCCTCTCTACGCTGGTGTTTCAGTTCTTCTTTACCAATTCCGCTTTTTGTTATAACGTTCAGCTCAATCTTTCAGACTTTGAGAAGGTTTTGTCTGGTCTAGGTTCCTTTCTGCTTCTTGTGTTATTTTTCCAATCTATTTTAATTTTAAAAGTTTCAGACGTCGCTTTACTGCTCTGCAGCGACTTCCTAGGCAGACGTGGTGCTCTTTGATCCCCTCACTCTTACCCGGCTTTCGAGCCCCTCTCTCGGTCGCTCATCTGGCCTAAAGAGTGGAAATGGATCCCCATCGAGCTCCTCTGGACCCCCTTTACTGGGGGGGTACTTTGCCGAGTGTGGAATGTTGGCAAATCCACGTGGGGTGTCAGAAACAGCGGGAGCTACCTCACTGTTCTGGCGATCATGGCGCCATTGAAACCGGAAGTCTTAAATCTTTTAATTTGAAAATGAATGTTTTAAGTATCAAATTAATAAAAATAAGTAATTAAACATTTCTCTTGCTAGTGTTGATGGTAATTAACTGTTTTCCCATTTTCTGATAATTCACATTATCAATTAATTTTCAAATCTAGTTTTTCAAGCTCTATTTCCTGTCACTTCCGAATTGCATTTTTAGCTGACTTTCAGTTGAAAATGGGGAAGTGCAACATGCTAGCAGAGGGAAACTTGGCATCCTCCAAAGTTGCCTTCCCTGCTTTCAAAAATCTTCTGTCCCATGTGACGACATGCACAAAGCTGTGCTTAATAGTGTTATTTACTCATGCTTAGGAGTAAATCGTTTTATTTGAAACTGATATAATATAAATTGGACAAAAAATTTTATAAAGATAATTGTGTCTATTGTACATATAAGCAATTTTGGGGAAATCTTAAGCTACTTAGCCTAAAATAAAGTGACAATATATCATTTGCAAACAGTAGAATACTCAGGAAAAGAGAAACATAGATTAGAGAAAAGAAAATACTGTTTAGTTTTTAAAGGAAGTAGGGGTAAATATGGTATGTAGAATTTGCCTGCACTTGACTTCACTGCCACATCTGATCTGTAGCACCCTTACCCACTTTACTTCCTAGTTTGTTCCCCCAAAAAAGAATATATACTTTTTAACTACTGAAATAAGAAGTCACACGAAAATATTTTCCCCCCAAATCTTAAATAGGCTATATTGACAAAGTGTTTCTGACAGACCTCTCTGGTACTGAAAGCACAGGATAAGTGTCAGAAGCCCACCATTATAAATATTTAAACTGCATGTGTACAATAAAAGTACCCTGAAATGTTTGCATTTGCAAAGAAGGACAAGATTTTTTTCAGCTAAATAAGTTGTTTTATCCACAGAATTTGCAGCTGGGAGATGGTTGGCTAATAGCCCACAAGTTTTGTCACATTATGCATCCACTATAAGAGAGGCAACAAGAACCATGTTAGCAGTTGGATTGCAACTGAAATAATTATTAGGCAGCGCATCCTACACTGGATTTCATTTCCTCAGGTTGCACAACTCAAGTTCAAGTTAGCAATAACAGAGTTTCATAAGAATGAGTGGCTTTTTAAAAGTTGCATTATGCCAATCATTTGGTATTTGTGGTGTAGTAGTGAGTTGTTTCCCTGACTAGCAGATTGCTCTGGTGGTGCTTAGAATATGGGCTCTTTGTAAGAATTCCTAGTACAAGATGTTCTTCCAAACTATTCACACCTAATTTACTCATCTAAAACCATGCTTGACCACTGACAGACTCATTCTGAAATCAAATCATATTTAGCATACATAGTGATGTTGGAATTTCTTAACAAGCTTCAGTGCAAGGAACTGAAGTCTCATAAGGCTTAATGAAAGTCTGTCAGACCTCTTAAAAGTGACCATTAGAATCAGCAGTAGCATCTATTTTGTAGAATATTTGGGGTATCTATTATCAGTTTGGCTATTCTGGCACAGTATTAAATGAGCTAGTAAAGGATGCTGTGTTTGCTCCAAAGAAAAAAGCTTACTTAGCTCCTGAAAAGTACACTTATGCTTGAAATTGCTTATGTGGGAATGATTACAAAGCCTTTTGTCTAGCTTCAAGAAGAATGTCACATTGTTAGAACCACAGTGATTTCCAGGCTACTAACGAATAGTAATTCATTTACTAATGGAGTAACTTATGAGCTGATCTGAATGTCTCTTAATTGTAAGATGGGAGGTGTCTCTACCACATTTAGTTGTACAGTTCTGCCTATTCTGTTAAATATGTTTGAAAATTTAGTTTGCCTTCTTTTGCTTAGTTTCAGGCACAGTCTATCCAGCACATATTAGGACTGTATGTTTCTTTGTATCATGCTCATTCTAGATGTTGCAACATCTTTCACATAATTTTTAATATTTTGCATAATATTTTAAGCAAGACTTAATCCCCTAAGCTTACACTGTTGACATAACATCCTAACATTACTCGGTGCATCAGTTTCTAGTAACCAATAGAATTTATCACTCATTTAATTTATTCTCTTTATGTATGTCTCATTATGTTTATTCGACCCAATAAGGAAACATCAGTTTTTGGATACAGTATTGTTAGGATTTATTTGAGGAATGGATATTGTGTGGACCTCCAGATTTTTTTGGACTAGAACTCCTATTAACCCTAGGTAGCAAAGCTGATGGTAAGGAGTACTGGGAGTGGCAGTTCAATATCTGGAGGGCTGCAAAACTGTCAGCCTGGTCTATCTTGTTTTGATATCTGACAGAATTCTGTAAAATGTTAATCTATTAAGTAATAACCCATTCAGGGGAAAATGGTTCAGTACTCCTGGTAGGCTACTCAGACTAGTGTAATTGCTTTTAGCAAAATATAACAATACATGTACGTAACTGAACAGACTAAAATCTGAAAAGTGCTCCCCAGTTACTGTAATTACCAGCATAGGGATAAATAAAAGGGATGCATAAAAGAAAAGAATAGCTGGAACCACTTGTATATCAACCCTATTAATTTTTGCACAGAAACTGTGAAGTTATATGTGTTTATATAATTTATATTTCCCAACATGGTATCCAAGGGAGCTCACAGTATACATCAAAATAAAGTACAGCTAAAACACAGTGATTATACCAAAAAGTTAAGAAAACGATTATATAAATTATCCCATTAAAATCAGCACTAATTTAAAACAGTTTAAGGAATGTAAAGGAATCTATGAGAATAAAAGTATATTATACACAGCCCTTTGAAAGACTCTTTTGCCACTATTCATGGCCAAAAAACATTTTGCTTGTCAGCAGGAGAATAGAGAAGGGACAGTCTAGCTTTCTGTGAGAAAGAATTATGCAGTGTAGGAGCAGCCACCAAGAAGACTATCACATGTCCTCACCAGACATGCAGGTGACAGTGGTGGGACTGAGAAAAAGCCCTTCCCCAAGGATCTTAAACACACATGCTAATGTATGGCAATGTGGTCCGTCAGCCAGCACTTTGTATTAAGGCCAGATATGAACAGATAAAGCTGTTGCAACAAGAAAATTATCTATTCTCTGTCAATACTCTGGCTGAAGTATTTTGGACCTACAGAAGTTTGTGAACAGTTTCCAAACAGAGCCATGCAAACAGTGCATTATAGTTATTCAGATGGGGTGCAATCAAGGCATGTGACATTATAGCCAGATTTGACATCTCCAGGAATGGGTGCAACTGACATCCTAGTTTTGACTGTTTAAATGCATTCCTGAAATCAGAATACCCAGGCTGAATCTAGGAACATACCCAAGCATTCTGGGTTTTAACTTGCAAAAGCTGAAATGGTGGCTGTAGCATTTAGTATTTATTTCCCATGTTTGTTGTAGTTCAGAATTCAATGTAATGAATCTAGCCTTGCCAGGAATTCTCAGTACACTGCCTTTGTACCAAGTCAGGCCATTGGCCTATCTAAAGCAGTCATGGGAGTCATGTGGCTCACCAGATGTTGTTGGACAGCAGTTCCAGCATTTATCACTACTGGGAGTGCTGGCCAAAGCTGCTGTGAATTGCAGGTGACATATAGAAGGCCACATGATTCGCAACCATAATCTAACTGCTCTGTTACCAACTCTGACTAGCAGTAGCACTCCAGAGTTTTAGGTAAACAAATCTTTCCCTGTGCCTACCATCTGACCCCTTTGACTGCAGATTCTAGGTCCTGAACCTGTCACTTTTTACATCATAAAGTCTACCACTGAGTTATGGCCTCTTCCACTCAGGCACTGACTTTGTGCAGACATGATTAGGTCCTGTAAGGTTACATGCTTCTCACACTATCCCCTGGGACCTAGCATTGTGGGCCAAGGAATGTTTCTGTTCCTGATCAAAAATTGGAGAAATTTGCAGCACCATCTTTGTTGGTCCTCTATAGTGATCTTCATGTCATGCCAACAGTTGTAGGGAAAGGGGAAGCATATGAAGTGCGTGTTTGCTCACAAGAAAAACAGATAAATTTGCCTTTTTAAAATTACCTGGGGCTCCCTCACACAACTGTCCCAGAAAGACTAGGAAGGACTGAACCACTGGTTGACGCCATGCCTTTTTTATTGAGTTCCAATTTATCAGGTTCACAGCAAATAGCTTTTGACATACTAGAAACCACGTCACTATCAATGTGGCTGGAAGAAGTAGAATTATCTCTCGTTATTAGTTTCTAAACTGACTCTTACCTTCCAGTTGCTAGAGTCATTGACAGATAAAGAGTCAACACTGAAAGATTTCCCACTGTTCAGTTCAATTCAATTCAATATTTATTAATGCGTAGACCAAAGGCTATTTGCATACAAAGTATCAAAAGCAATACAATACAATACAGATTTCCCACTGGCAAAGAGGTGCAAATGAGTTTGAGGCTGACACACTGGATCAGCTCTTCAGTCCTTCATAACTTTCCTTGCCTGTGGGGACAATTGTGGGTGGGGTCTTTTGTTGCTTCCAAGCACAGCCAGCTGTGTCCAACATGAGACAATGCAGTATGTGGCCAGCTATGAGTCATGGGATGATTGAAGGAGAGTCTCCCACACTGTATCACCCCATCATGTGTTCAGTGGATGTGACATGATAGGAAGAACCTCTTTGATTCCATTCTGAAGAACAACTGTAGCACTCATTGGCTTCACTCACCCTTCCCTAACTAGTGCTTCACATGTACTTTGTACTGGAAGTTGTTTCAGTCCAGCCTGTCCCTTGCAGATATATTGCATACTTAAGATGCCAGACCCCCCACCAGTGACAGTTAATGCTAACTTTTCCTAAGTGTGGGTGCCCCTATATTACAACTCATTTCTTGGGGGTGAGATAACAGTTCAAATAATGTTTTCACAGGTTATTTTAAAATGTTAGAATAATAGTATATTCAAATATGGAGTATTTTTCTGGTAGCACAACCTGGAAAATGAAAAAAAGAATAAAAACTAGTTTCTTGTTTTATAGATAGTATGTGCCGCCTGCTTACTAAAGGCAGTTTTTCAGCAGGCTCAGAACCATTGGTTCCAACCAACTTCTTAATTTTGGATTCTTAGATTCCTTACAAGCAGCTGGTTTTTCATGATGTTAACTAAGCTGCAAGTTGCATCTGAGGGAACAAATAAGCTTTCTGTAAAACAGCAGGCTAATATTAAATGCAGACACATGCATGACATTGCTGTGATTCTGTGAGTGCATCAGTTCTTCTTTTTCATTGTGGGCAAAGATATCAAGCAAGAGTCTAAGGAGTAGAACAAAATGTAAGGAAAAGAACATGCTTAGAGAACAGCTGCTCATGTTGTGCACAATTTGTGGGTGGTATATGTGAAGTAATATGGTTAGTTGCTGTAATTGATACCAAAATCTACTTCATTTGTGTCTAGACTCTGCCCATGGAGGTTCTGCCCATAGACCATTTCACTTTGTTAGTTGTCACCATTACACAGAGCATATTATATGTGTTAAAAATATTCTGATACAACTTTTTCAGGTTTTCATGGTAACTTATTCCCATATATGTGGATATGTAGCAGAGATAATTGATTACAAGTCAAATTCAAAATCAGATTCTGATCATTGTTAGAAAGTTAAACTCAGAGTTCATTTAAAAAGAAAAAAAGGAAAAATACAGATTCCTTGGTCGTTGTTGTTTTAACAGAAATCAGTGATCAGGAGTATCTAGCAGAATAATTATTTTGTTGGCATGCATTTTAAGTTTTTGTATGTTATCAAACAGAAGTTTGAAGCATCGGCAAACATTTGTCAAATAAATTTCAAACTCTGTTAGTAAACACTGCTGTCTGATGGTTAAAAATGAAACTGCACCATCCTTTAAGAAATCAGTGATTTTTGTTAACATTTTCTATTCAAGTAACACTTCTTCAAAGAAAAGGGAAATATAAGTCTTCTTAAATAGTTGTTTGTTTTCTGCTCTTTCTTACAGTTGTTCTAATGGTTCAAATTCTTGCCCGGGGTTCATATCATATAAAGTCTTTTTGGACTCCTGACACAGTTTTTTAAAGTGGTTCTTCTGTTTCTTGTCCTTTCTGTTGTTACTTCTTTCCCCAAATGTGAGTCTTTATGGCTATTTGTAAAGGCACACATGTATGTTAATCTATACAGCAATGCATTTGTTGCCATCATATGGCGGCTTTTTTGTAGCTTGCATTCTTCATAAAGCAACAGCAAGATCTTTACATATTACATATACATATTAAAAATCAGTGTCAATGATCCTTCCCCCTGATTTGCTGGTTCTATACATCAAAACAACTTCTCCTCTTTATGATGGTGCTCATTCTCATATAAGAAGAGAACAGATGATGTTGGTATGTTAAGTTTGCAAATGTTTTTTAATATCTGTGTCATTTTTAAATTTAAATCAATATGTAAGTAAGAAAGCGGTATTGATGTGAGAATGTCTAAACTGAAGCTTGCCAATAAGTATGGATAATGGCATGAGCATATTATATCCGTTCTTTATTAACTTTTGCAATTAGTATTTTAAGTCAAAAATATCTTAAAATGAAGCTTGTGCTTTTCTGAAGGATGATGAATTTTGCTAGAGGGGGTGAAGCTGGAAGAGTTTCAGCTTCCCAACATGACATATTTCTTTGCTCTAAATAATGTTTCCCTGGCTACATAGAATCTAGCTGAGGTCAACCTTTTCTAGCTGAGGCTGACCTTTTCCTATTCAAGATGAGAGTGAACTGTTCAGTTTGGAAAGAAATGGAGTGAAATGGAGCAACACAACTTTTGTGTGTCTTTGATCCATTTCTAGGAAAAAAATCTTTGGTAAAGAAAGGCATAGCCTTAGATGATGCATTTATATAGGTAATTTTACAACACTTGAATCTTTATTACTTTTAATTCAGATTAATAAGAACATTAAATTTTCAAGCCTTCAGTATTAGTTTGCCGAGCATGTAAATGTCTAGGCTACTATATTATGGATATGAGAAATGAAACTGTGACTTACGGGCCTATAATTCTGTGACATGACACTGCTAGCAAAATTAGCCAAGCATCATAAACTGCACTGGCCTTCTTCTGTGTTTATGTAACAACAATTACTGTTTTGTAGAACCCTGGTTTTGGTTTATTGGAAAGAGAGTGACAGGCAACATTTTCCCCTAAATTATGCATTGATTTTAGATTTTGTGAAGGCTCGTGGTCCAATGCACACATAAACCAAATCTTAGGATTTTGGCTCTTGATTATTCAGAAGAATGAACCAACATCTTTTCTTTTTACTACACTCTGAGGCTGTCTTTAATTGGAAGAAATTTGCATGTGCTGGATCACTTGTGGCTTTTATTTTCTAAGACAGTAAGAGTATCCACCTACTTAAAGAAAGTTGACATAAAATCCGTACCTGTACATAAAAGGCCATCACTATTTCTGCATAAGGTTGTAGGTGTTATGGTACTGAAAATGGTGATCCCTAGAGCATCATCATCATCATCACCACCACCACCACTACCACCACCACCACTTCTTACCCATTTCCCCCTATGTATTGAGGTGATGGACAACAACAGATCATATAATGTAACATAACATCAATCAATCAAAAGAGCATATGAAATCAGTACAAATTAAAACCAATCAATCAATAATGTAAAATTCATAATTTAAAAATATAGAAAACATTAAATTACTTAAATTTTCTATATAAGCTAGATTTATGGTAGTGGATTACATTCTTGTCATATTTATTTCACTGTTTAGTTGTGTTCAACCACAGGAAAAACAAAGATGTTCCTAAACTAAGATTTTTGTGTATCCCATAACTGCGCTAAAGCAAGAACAGTGTTGTTAAAATTTACAAGATGCTGTGAGCCTCTTCACACTTACATAGAAGCCTGTGCACAGCACTAAGCTATAACTGGTTCACTTCCTTTTGGTTCTTATGCATTGCTTAATAAATAAATTTATGATGGTGGGGACCTACCTGCAGATAGTTTTAACAAGCATGGTTTTCTTTCTGTCCCAGCTTTAATGAGATGCATTAGAATGGCTGTGCACAGCATTACATTCGACATCTGCAGGGCCTGAGTTTTATAATCCAGTGTTCCATTTGTCTGTCAGCTAAAGTCTCATGTCTTTTGATGGGAATCTGTTCAGCTCCTAATTTCTGTCTGTTCTTTTTCTCAGTACCTCCTGAATGGTCAGTTTCACTGCTGATTGGATCAGATTTCCTCTCACTCCTGTGGGTCTTAGTAATGAGATTGAAAATGAACATTGACATAACCTTTCTCAGAGTCTTGTTCACCTTTTAGGAGATTTAGAAAATGCAGACGTGAAGTTTTTAGTGTCTTGATTTTCAAAATTGGAGAAGATGAAGAATTAAAAGTATAACTTTTTAATTTAAGCCCATAGTAAGCATACATAGTTCTGTCAGGATTTGGCTGGGACTGGCTCCTCTGCGCACACACAGAGTGCAGACAGTCAGGCAAGACTTCGCCCCAGCCGAAGTTTTCAGGCAAGCAGACAAAGCTGGAGACACGCTCTTTAAGCTTAGAGCAGATTTATGACCGCACACTAGGATAAGGCTTTTCGGCAAGCATTCCAAAAGGCAATTAGAGAAGCAAAAACATCAGGAGCAAAGAATAACATTGGAGGTAAAACAGACAGAATCTGCCTCTTCATAGTATACACAGACAGCAGTGTAACATGACCAGCCCAGAAAATAATGAGCTGGTGGACTGGTGGATTGTGCCAGCAGATTCTAGCCTTTTTAAGGGCTAACTGTCACCCTGAACATGTGAGGTGACCCAATCATCTTTCTGGCGCGTGGCCTTCCCCAGTATACAAGTTGTTATAACAGACAGACATATTAAGCTTACACCTGCACCTCTGGCCACATCACCTCATTTTCTGCCATCCACTTAGAGGAAACCATGTCTGACTCAGCAGAAATCCTTGACAAGTTCTTCTGCAGTCCCTAACTGCAATTTTGTTACTTGCTTTTGGCTTTACAGCTGTCACAAATACTTGATACAAATAAATATGACTTCTTGCCCATCCTCATTAAGCCCCATCACTCTGGTGGGATGTATCTGAGTCTCTTTTGCAAGAGACAATAGCTTAAATTCCACTGATTGTACATTTTTCAAGCAACTCAACTTGTTGTTAAAGCAACTCAGCGGGGTTACTTTCAGAGCTTCCTCAGATTTTATGGAATAGTTTTCATGGCTGGAAGAGAGTGTAATATGCTGCCAAGGAGTATGGTGGAATCACCTTCTTTGGAGGGTTTTAAACAGAGACTGGATGGCCATTTGCTGAGGATGCTTTGAGTGTGTGCTCCTGCATAGCAGGGGGTTGGACTCAATGGCCGTTGTGGTCTCTTCCAACTTTATTGATTCTATAAGAAACATGCCCCATGGAAACAAGGGTGCAGCAAGCTTCATGTGATAGCATCAAGACTTCAGAGGTGCTTCTTTCCAGCTGCAGTCCTATATCAAAAACTTCTCTAAAATTTAAGGCTGCTTCAGAAATAGTTTCTTGTATTGCAGTGCACAAAGTTATTACAATGCGGGATGGAAATGCACTTGTAATAATATATTGGACTTTGGCCCTCTGGTGGTCGGACTGTAGTAATATAGTACAGTTTATGCCATACTGAAATATAGAGGAGCAGCTACTGTGCAGTGAAGTAGTTAGTACCTGTCTGACTCACATGAAGTTAAGCTCCTGTGCTGTGCTGGGTCTGTCCACAGCCACTGAGTCTCCATTAATATATAACAATCATATTATATAATACAGTTCATCTCCAAGTGGCCTTGCTGCAGTCAGGCAGCAGGAATGAAGGATCTGAACCTGAACTAGCATTAGGGAATTTCAGTCTGGGTGTGTACTCTTGCTGTTAGACCTGCAGTGCTGTTACTGCAGGCTCAAAATGCTCAGTGCTTTGTTGTTTAGAAAGCCTGGAAGTTGTTCATGTTCTGTATGTTCTTGTCTTTCATTTAGTTATAGTAACGAATGGCTGGACATGGTGTACTTTACTTCGGCTATAGCAGGGGCTTCCAACATTTTTGAGTCCTTGAACATACCTGGAATGTTGACTATACACATCAGTACCACAAAAATGGCTACTGTGTGCCCAGTCATTAAATGACAAGAAAGTAAAAAGTTGGATGTAGTCCAGGAAAAAAACATCTAGCTTTGAATTTGTATGATTTTTACATAGATTCTCACCTGACTCCCAGGGTTTACCATTAAGTTAAACTTTGCATTTGTGTCTATAAACTGTGCAATAAAAACTGAAGATCAAGGCATGCTATAGCATAAAATTATGAATCCAAGATTTATCCTCATTTGGATCTCCAATGATTTGTACATAGGATACCAGCAAAGCATCAGCAAATCACAGATCACATTTCTTGATACAGGTTTTGGGAAGAGGAGCATTCATTTGTAAAAATCATATGGATCTATAAATATCCATGCTTTAGAGACATGCTTTTGTGCTAAGGTGACAATGCCAGAGGGTGCTTTCCTTGTCTGTCTGTTAAGTTATCCATGCTCTGTGTAGGCCATGTATGAGTTGGGATTGACCTCCGCTAGAGTACCTAGATAATGTTTTGACATGGGAGCCACTAGGGCCTTGTTAGCCAGCAGCCATTTCAAGTTCTTATACAGAAGTGCTGCTGCCTGCTTAGGTGATGGACAGGTTGGATACGAAGAACCTCATGGGCCCCACGGCTACAGCAGTAGGATCCCAAGACTGTAGGCTCATAGACATGAGGCAGTGCTATTCTGCTTTGCCCGTTGCCTTCATTAAACTTGTGAGCAGGCAGGTGTCTGGCTTTTCATTGACAGTCTTGAAAATGTGACATTTTAAGTTATGGATCTGATCACCATTTTGATAATCTTTATCTAGGTGGTGCACAGACATATGCTTGTTCATTTCACCTCACACTGCTGGATCAGCTGAAACTGTCAGACATTGTTCCCTCTGTTTTCCAGGTTCAGAGGCACGCACCACAGACCTTATGTTGCCAAAATGGCAACATAAGTAAACAAGAGGAAGGTATTGGCAGGTCTGATAGAAGCCCCTTGTGTTATAGAATTGTGCAGGTAAAATTCCTCAGGTGGAAGAAGTGAAAGAGCCCAGTGAACATTAAAGGGGGACAAAAATTTGAGCACTAAATTAATTTACTGGCCATAAATTGCTGGCTGATTGGTGTGGGAAGAGGTGGAATAAAATATACTGCAAGAGAGCATGCTCAGCTGACAAGAATAGTGAACAGGAAAGTTCCGTGCTGCAACGCTTTGTAGTCTTCTCCATTTGTTTATCTTTAATGTTCAAAATATGATGGAAGAGAGAAGCAGAAGTATTGAATACTTCAAAAATAAGCTGCTTTGTTGAAGGAAGATTATAAAATGAGTGAGACTAAGAAAAAAGAAGCCTGTAAGAACAAGATGTTAACATAGCAATAGCCCTTGTGTGTAGCCATGCTAGTTGCTAGCTTTAAACAAAAAGCTTTATCTCCCCTGCAAACTTGCTTAGTCATAGAGTATAACCCACAGATAAAAGCTGTTCCTCAGCACTGTCTTCATAGTGTTTTTTCAAGAGCAAAAATGATAGCACATAGGCCTTGCTTTTAGTCTGATCAGGCTGGTTCACGTGAATTTATCTTGAAGTTTAAAGGAGATTGGACACCTGCAAAACCTCATCAGGTATTCCCCCCCCCGCCAATACTAAGGGTTTCTAATTATGTGAAAAATGAACGTAGGATAGGTATTGCAATAATTCAGTGATGCTTGCTTTGGCTGAAAGACCCATGCAATTCAGTGAAACTTGTTTCAGAATAAATATCCACAAAACTTTTGATTGTGTGGCTACATTCACCTTGATATGTGGGGAGGTGAATTAAGAAAAGCAGAAGGTAGTTAAAATGACTCTATAGCAGCATATGCATGTTTTCACTGGGTGAAATATTTTAAACCCAAAGCTGGGGAAGCTACTTTTTTGGTTGATAACTTTGAGAATCCTCTAGCTATCAAGGCTATTAAGCATATGGACTGCTGGTTTTGGGCAGTTGTAGGCCAACTTTTCCAGGCTGTACTGTGTTCTGTACATGGTTGAATGCAGGGATGATCACCTTTTTGAGTGCTTCAAACTGTTTTCCTACAATCATGAACTAGAAATCTTGCTCTTTAAAAAAAGTAAACAGTTCTGATTCCTCAACTATAAGTT